>JAWNPP010000033.1:600000-896650 GCA_035047445.1 Drosophila siamana
ACAAATCGTTTTTGTTGATTGTTTGTTTGCTTAAAGATACTCAAAATACAAATTTTTACGTTTTTCAGAAACAAAAATGCGAATTTTCATGTTTTTCCCCAAAAAAAATTAAGAAATTCAATATTCAAAATTTTTACGAATTTTTATGAAAAAATTTGAAAAATAACATAAAACATTTTATTTAGATTTTTTAACTCAAATCGCTTTTGTTGTTTGTTTGTTTGCTTAAATATATTAAAAATACACATTTTTACGGTTTTCCCCAAAAAAGATACAAATTTTTACGTTTTTCAGAAACAAAAATGCGAATTTTCAAGTTTTTCCCCAAAAGAATGAAAAAATTCAATAATAAAAATTTTTGAGTTTTTTTTTTCAAAAAAAATTGAAAAAAATGCCATGAAAATTTTTTTTCGATTTTTTAATTGAAATGGTTTTTGTTGATTGTTTGTTTGCTTAAAGATACTCAAAATACAAATTTTTTACGTTTTTCACAAACAAAAATGCGAATTTTCATGCTTTTTCCCAAAACAATGAAAAAATTCAATAATCAAAATTTTTGCGTTTTTTTTTCAAAAAAATTGAAAAAATTACATGAAACATTTTTTTTCGATTTTTTAACTCAAATCGTTTTAGTTGTTTGTTTGTTTGCTTAAAGATATTCTAAAATACAAATTTTTACGTTTTTCAGAAACAAAAATGCGAATTTTCATGCTTTTTCCCAAAAAAAAATGAAAAATTCAATATTCAAAATTTTTGCGAATTTTTTTCAAAAAATATTGAAAAAATAACATAAAACATTTTATTTAGATTTTTTAATTCAAATCATTTTTGTTGATTGTTTGTTTGCTTAAAGATACTCAAAATACAAATTTTTTGCGTTTTTCACAAAACCAAAATGCGAATTTTCATGCTTTTTCCCAAAACAATTAAAAAATTCAATATTCAAAATTTTTGCGTTTTTTTTTCAAAAAAATTGAAAAAATGACATAAAACATTTTATTTCGATTTTTTAACTCAAATCGTTTTTGTTGTTTGTTTGTTTGCTTAAAGATATTCAAAATACAATTTTTACGGTTTTCCCCAAAAAAATACAAATTTTTACGTTTTTCACAAACAAAAATGCGAATTTTCATGCTTTTTCCCAAAACAATGAAAAAATTCAATAATCAAAATTTTTGCGTTTTTTTTTCAAAAAAATTGAAAAATGACATGAAATATTTTTTTTCGATTTTTTTAACTCAAATCGTTTTTGTTGTTTGTTTGTTTGCTTAAAGATACTCAAAATACAAATTTTTACGTTTTTCAGAAACAAAAATGCGAATTTTCATGCTTTTTCCCAAAAAAAAATTAAAAAATTCAATATTCAAAATTTTTGCGAATTTTTTTTAAAAAATATTGAAAAAATAACATAAAACATTTTATTTAGATTTTTTAACTCAAATCGTTTTTGTTGTTTGTTTGTTTGCTTAAAGATACTCAAAATACAAATTTTTACGGTTTTCCCCAAAAAATACAAATTTTTACGTTTTTCAGAAACAAATGCGAAATTTAAATTTCAAAAAAATAATTCAATATTTTTTGCGTTTTTTTTTCAAAAAAAATTGAAAAGGTGCCATGAAAATTTTCTTTCGATTTTTAACACAAATCGTTTTTGTTTATTGTTTGTTTGCTTAAAGATACTCAAAATACAAATTTTTACGTTTTTCACAAACAAAAATGCGAATTTTCAAGTTTTTCCCCCAAAAAAAATGAAAAAATTCAATAATCAAAACTTTTTGAGTTTTTTTTTCAAAAAAATTGAAAAAATTCCATGAAACATTTTTTTTCGATTTTTTAATTCAAATCGTTTTTGTTGATTGTTTGTTTGCTTAAAGATACTCAAAATACAAATTTTTACGTTTTTCACAAACAAAAATGCGAATTTTCATGCTTTTTCCCAAAACAATGAAAAAATTCAATAATCAAAATTTTTGCGTTTTTTTTTTCAAAAAAAATGGAAAAAATGACATGAAACATTTTTTTTTCGATTTTTTAACTCAAATCGTTTTAGTTGTTTGTTTGTTTGCTTAAAGATATTAAAAATACAAATTTTTACGTTTTTCAGAAACAAAAATGCGAATTTTCATGTTTTTCCCCAAAAAAATTAATAAATTCAATATTCAAAATTTTTGCGAATTTTTATGAAAAAATTTGAAAAATAACATAAAACATTTTATTTAGATTTTTTAACTCAAATCGCTTTTGTTGTTTGTTTGTTTGCTTAAATATATTAAAAATACACATTTTTACGGTTTTCCCCAAAAAGATACAAATTTTTACGTTTTTCAGAAACAAAAATGCGAATTTTCAAGTTTTTCCCCCAAAAGAATGAAAAAATTCAATAATAAAAATTTTTGAGTTTTTTTTTTCAAAAAAATTGAAAAAATGCCATGAAAATTTTTTTTTCGATTTTTTAATTGAAATGGTTTTTGTTGATTGTTTGTTTGCTTAAAGATACTCAAAATACAAAGTTTTTACGTTTTTCACAAACAAAAATGCGAATTTTCATGTTTTTTCCCCAAAAAGAATGAAAAAATTCAATAATAAAAATTTTTGCGTTTTTTTTTTTTTTCAAAAAATTGAAAAAATGCCATGAAACATTTTCTTTCGATTTTTAACTCAAATCGTTTTTGTTGTTTGTTTGTTTGCTTAAAGATATTCAAAATACAAATTTTTTACGTTTTTCAGAAACAAAAATGCGAATTTTCATGCTTTTTCCCAAAACAATGAAAAAATTCAATAATACAAAATTTTTGCGTTTTTTTTTTCAAAAAAAATTGAAAAAATGACATGAAACATTTTTTTTTCGATTTTTTTAACTCAAATCGTTTTTGTTGTTTGTTTGTTTGCTTAAAGATATTCAAAATACACATTTTTGCGGTTTACCCCAAAAAAATACAAATTTTTACGTTTTTCAGAAACAAAAATGCGAATTTTCAAGTTTTTCCCACAAAAGAATGAAAAAATTCAATATTTAAAATTTTTTCGTTTTTTTTTTTCAAAAAAATTGAAAAGGTGCCATAAAAATTTTCTTTCGATTTTTAACACAAATCGTTTTTGTTGTTTGTTTGTTTGCTTAAAGATACTCAAAATACATAAAACATTTTATTTAGATTTTTTAACTCAAATCGCCTTTGTTGTTTGTTTTTTTGCTTAAATATATTCAAAATACACATTTTTGCGGTTTACCCCAAAAAAATACAAATTTTTACGATTTTCACAAACAAAAATGCGAATTTTCATGTTTTTCCCCATTTTGTTGTTGCTTTTTTGTTGATTGTTTGTTTGCTTAAAGATACTCAAAATACAAATTTTTTGCGTTTTTCACAAACAAAAATGCGAATTTTCATGCTTTTTCCCAAAACAATGAAAAAATTCAATAATACAAAATTTTTGCGTTTTTTTTTCCGAAAAAAATTCAAAAAATGACATGAAACATTTTTTTTCGATTTTTTAACTCAAATCGTTTTAGTTGTTTGTTTGTTTGCTTAAAGATATTAAAAATACAAATTTTTACGGTTTTCGCCCCAAAAAATACAAATTTTTACGTTTTTCAGAAACAAAAATGCGAATTTTCATGCTTTTTCCCAAAAACAATGAAAAAATTCAATATTCAAAATTTTTGTGATTTTTTTTCAAAAAATATTGAAAAAATAACATAAAACATTTTATTTCGATTTTTTAATTCAAATCGTTTTTGTTGATTGTTTGTTTTCTTAAAGATACTCAAAATACAAATTTTTTGCGTTTTTCACAAACCAAAATGCGAATTTTCATGCTTTTTCCCAAAACAATGAAAAAATTCAATAATCAAAATTTTTGCGTTTTTTTTTTCAAAAAAATTGAAAAAATGACATGAAACATTTTTTTTCGATTTTTTTAACTCAAATCGTTTTAGTTGTTTGTTTGTTTGCTTAAAGATATTAAAAATACAAATTTTTACGGTTTTCGCCCCAAAAATACAAATTTTTACGTTTTTCAGAAACAAAAATGCAAATTTTCATGCTTTTTCCAAAAACAATAAAAAAATTCAATATTCAAAATTTTTGTGAATTTTTTTAAAAAATATTGAAAAAATAACATAAAACATTTTATTTAGATTTTTTAATTCAAATCGTTTTTGTTGATTGTTTGTTTTCTTAAAGATACTCAAAATACAAATTTTTTGCGTTTTTCACAAACCAAAATGCGAATTTTCATGCTTTTTCCCCAAAACAATGAAAAAATTCAATATTCAAAATTTTTGCGAATTTTTTTCAAAAAATATTGAAAAAATAACATAAAACATTTTATTTAGATTTTTTAACTCAAATCGTTTTTGTTGATTGTTTGTTTGCTTAAAGATATTCAAAATACACATTTTTGCGGTTTACCCCAAAAAAATACAAACTTTTACGTTTTTCAGAAACAAAAATGCGAATTTTCAAGTTTTTCCCACAAAAGAATAAAAAAATTCAATATTTAAAATATTTTTCGTTTTTTTTTTTCAAAAAAATTGAAAAGGTGCCATAAAAATTTTCTTTCGATTTTTAACACAAATCGTTTTTGTTGTTTGTTTGTTTGCTTAAAGATACTCAAAATACATAAAACATTTTATTTAGATTTTTTAACTCAAATCGCCTTTGTTGTTTGTTTTTTTGCTTAAATATATTCAAAATACACATTTTTGCGGTTTACCCCAAAAAAATACAAATTTTTACGATTTTCACAAACAAAAATGCGAATTTTCATGTTTTTCCCATTTTTTCTTCTTTTTTGTTGATAGTTTGTTTGCTTAAAGATACTCAAAATACAAATTTTTACGATTTTCACAAACAAAAATGCGAATTTTCATGTTTTTCCCCATTTTGTTGTTGCTTTTTTGCGTTTTTCCCAAAAAAAATTCGAATTTTCATGTTTTTTTGTTGTTGCTTTTTTACGTTTTTCCCCAAAAAAATACATTTTTACGTTTTTCACAAATCAAAATGCAAATTTTCATGTTTTTCACCAAAAAATTGAAAAAAATCAATTATCAAAATTTTAGCAATTTTTTCTCAAAAAAATTGAAAAAATGCCATGAAATTTTTTTTTTCGATTTTTAACTCAAATCGTTTTTGTTGTTTGTTTGTTTGCTTAAAGATATTCAAAATACAAATTTTTACCGTTTTCCCCAAAAAATACAAATTTTTACGTTTTTCACAAACCAAAATGCGAATTTTCATGCTTTTTCCAAAAACAATGAAAAAATTCAATAATCAATATTTTTGCGTTTTTTTTTCAAAAAAATTGAAAAGGTGCCATGAAAATGTTCTTTCGATTTTTAACACAAATCGTTTTTGTTGATTGTTTGTTTGCTTAAATATACTCAAAATACAAATTTTTACGTTTTTCAGAAACAAAAATGCGAATTATCATGTTTTTCCCCAAAAAAATTAAGAAATTCAATATTCAAAATTTTTGCGAATTTTTATGAAAAAATTTGAAAAATAACATAAAACATTTTATTTAGATTTTTTAACTCAAATCGCTTTTGTTGTTTGTTTGTTTGCTTAAATATATTAAAAATACACATTTTTACGGTTTTCCCCAAAAAGATACAAATTTTTACGTTTTTCAGAAACAAAAATGCGAATTTTCAAGTTTTTTCCCCAAAAGAATGAATAAATTAAATAATAAAAATTTTTGAGTTTTTTTTTTTCAAAAAAATTGAAAAAATGCCATGATAATTTTTTTTCGATTTTTTAATTGAAATGGTTTTTGTTGATTGTTTGTTTGCTTAAAGATACTCAAAATACAAATTTTTTACGTTTTTCACAAACAAAAATGCGAATTTTCATGCTTTTTCCAAAAACAATGAAAAAATTCAATAATCAATATTTTTGCGTTTTTTTTTTTCAAAAAAATTGAAAAGGTGCCATGAAAATTTTCTTTCGATTTTTAACACAAATCGTTTTTGTTGATTGTTTGTTTGCTTAAAGATACTCAAAATACAAATTTTTACGTTTTTCAGAAACAAAAATGCGAATTTTCATGTTTTTCCCCAAAAAAATTAAGAAATTCAATATTCAAAATTTTTGCGAATTTTTATGAAAAAATTTGAAAAATAACATAAAACATTTTATTTAGATTTTTTAACTCAAATCGCTTTTGTTGTTTGTTTGTTTGCTTAAATATATTAAAAATACACATTTTTACGGTTTTCCCCAAAAAGATACAAATTTTTACGTTTTTCAGAAACAAAAATGCGAATTTTCAAGTTTTTCCCCCAAAAGAATGAAAAAATTCAATAATAAAAATTTTTGAGTTTTTTTTTTTCAAAAAAATTGAAAAAATGCCATGAAAATTTTTTTTCGATTTTTTAATTGAAATGGTTTTTGTTGATTGTTTGTTTGCTTAAAGATACTCAAAATACAAATTTTTTACGTTTTTCACAAACAAAAATGCGAATTTTCATGCTTTTTCCCAAAACAATGAAAAAATTCAATAATCAAAATTTTTGCGTTTTTTTTTTCAAAAAAATGGAAAAAATGACATGAAACATTTTTTTTTCGATTTTTTAACTCAAATCGTTTTAGTTGTTTGTTTGTTTGCTTAAAGATATTAAAAATACAAATTTTTACGGTTTTCGCCCCAAAAATACAAATTTTTACGTTTTTCAGAAACAAAAATGCGAATTTTCAAGTTTTTCCCCCAAAAGAATGAAAAAATTCAATAATAAAAATTTTTGAGTTTTTTTTTTTTCAAAAAAATTGAAAAAATGCCATGAAAATTTTTTTTCGATTTTTAACACAAATCGTTTTTGTTGATTGTTTGTTTGCTTAAAGATACTCAAAATACAAATTTTTACGTTTTTCACAAACAAAAATGCGAATTTTCATGTTTTTTCCCCCCAAAAGAATGAAAAAATTCAATATTAAAAATTTTTGCGTTTTTTTTTTTTTTCAAAAAAATTGAAAAAATGCCATGAAACATTTTCTTTCGATTTTTTTAACTCAAATCGTTTTTGTTGTTTGTTTGTTTGCTTAAAGATATTCAAAATACAAATTTTTTACGTTTTTCACAAAACAAAAATGCGAATTTTCATGCTTTTTCCCAAAACAATGAAAAAATTCAATAATACAAAATTTTTGCGATTTTTTTTCAAAAAAATTGAAAAAATGACATGAAACATTTTTTTTCGATTTTTTAACTCAAATCGTTTTATGTTGTTTGTTTGTTTGCTTAAAGATATTAAAAATACAAATTTTTACGGTTTTCGCCCCAAAAATACAAATTTTTACGTTTTTCAGAAACAAAAATGCGAATTTTCATGCTTTTTCCACAAAACAATTAAGAAAATTCAATATTTAAAATTTTTGCGATTTTTTTTTTCAAAAAAATTGTGAAAAAAATGAACATAAAACATTTTATTTCGATTTTTTAACTCAAATCGTTTTTGTTGTTTGTTTGTTTGCTTAAATATATTCAAAATACACATTTTTGCGGTTTTCCCCAAAAAAATACAAATTTTTACGATTTTCACAAACAAAAATGCGAATTTTCATGTTTTTCCCCATTTTGTTTTTTTATAGTTTGTTAAAATACTCAAATCAAATTTTTCGTTTTTAATTTTTTTTTTCCCCATTTTGTTGTTGCTTTTTTGCGTTTTTCCCCAAAAAAATTCGAATTTTCATGTTTTTTTGTTGTTGCTTTTTTACGTTTTTCCCCAAAAAAATACATTTTTACGTTTTTCACAAATCAAAATGCAAATTTTCATGTTTTTCACCAAAACAATTGAAAAAAATCAATATATCAAAATTTTTGCGATTTTTTTCTCAAAAAAATTGAAAAAAATGCCATGAAATTTTTTTTTCGATTTTTTAACTCAAATCGTTTTTGTTGTTTGTTTGTTTGCTTAAAGATATTCAAAATACAAATTTTTACCGTTTTCCCCAAAAAATACAAATTTTTACGTTTTTCAGAAACAAAAATGCGAATTTTCATGCTTTTTCCCAAAAACAATGAAAAAATTCAATAATCAATATTTTTGCGTTTTTTTTTCAAAAAAATTGAAAAGGTGCCATGAAAATTTTCTTTCGATTTTTAACACAAATCGTTTTTGTTGATTGTTTGTTTGCTTAAAGATACTCAAAATACAAATTTTTACGTTTTTCAGAAACAAAAATGCGAATTTTCATGTTTTTCCCCAAAAAAATTAAGAAATTCAATATTCAAAATTTTTGCGAATTTTTATGAAAAAATTTGAAAAATAACATAAAACATTTTATTTAGATTTTTTAACTCAAATCGCTTTTGTTGTTTGTTTGTTTGCTTAAATATATTAAAAATACACATTTTTACGGTTTTCCCCAAAAAGATACAAATTTTTACGTTTTTCAGAAACAAAAATGCGAATTTTCAAGTTTTTTCCCCAAAAGAATGAAAAAATTCAATAATAAAAATTTTTGAGTTTTTTTTTTCAAAAAAATTGAAAAAATGCCATTAAAATTTTTTTTTCGATTTTTTAATTGAAATGGTTTTTGTTGATTGTTTGTTTGCTTAAAGATACTCAAAATACAAATTTTTTACGTTTTTCACAAACAAAAATGCGAATTTTCATGCTTTTTCCCAAAACAATGAAAAAATTCAATAATCAAAATTTTTGCGTTTTTTTTTTCAAAAAAATTGAAAAGGTGCCATGAAAATTTTCTTTCGATTTTTAACACAAATCGTTTTTGTTGATTGTTTGTTTGCTTAAATATACTCAAAATACAAATTTTTACGTTTTTCAGAAACAAAAATGCGAATTATCATGTTTTTCCCCAAAAAAATTAAGAAATTCAATATTCAAAATTTTTGCGAATTTTTATGAAAAAATTTGAAAAATAACATAAAACATTTTATTTAGATTTTTTAACTCAAATCGCTTTTGTTGTTTGTTTGTTTGCTTAAATATATTCAAAATACACATTTTTACGGTTTTCCCCAAAAAGATACAAATTTTTACGTTTTTCAGAAACAAAAATGCGAATTTTCAAGTTTTTCCCCCAAAAGAATGAAAAAATTCAATAATAAAAATTTTTGAGTTTTTTTTTTTCAAAAAAATTGAAAAAATGCCATGAAAATTTTTTTTTCGATTTTTTAATTGAAATGGTTTTTGTTGATTGTTTGTTTGCTTAAAGATACTCAAAATACAAATTTTTTACGTTTTTCACAAACAAAAATGCGAATTTTCATGCTTTTTCCCAAAAACAATGAAAAAATTCAATAATCAAAATTTTTGCGTTTTTTTTTTAAAAAAATTGAAAAAATGACATGAAACATTTTTTTTTCGATTTTTTAACTCAAATCGTTTTTGTTGTTTGTTTGTTTGCTTAAAGATATTCAAAATACAAATTTTTACGGTTTTCGCCCCAAAAATACAAATTTTTACGTTTTTCAGAAACAAAAATGCGAATTTTCAAGTTTTTTCCCCAAAAGAATGAAAAAATTCAATAATAAAAATTTTTGAGTTTTTTTTTTCAAAAAAATTGAAAAAATGCCATGAAAATTTTTTTTCGATTTTTTAATTGAAATCGTTTTTGTTGATTGTTTGTTTGCTTAAAGATACTCAAAATACAAATTTTTACGTTTTTCACAAACAAAAATGCGAATTTTCAAGTTTTTCCCCAAAAGAATGAAAAAATTCAATAATAAAAATTTTTGCGTTTTTTTTTTTTCAAAAAAATTGAAAAAATGCCATGAAAATTTTCTTTCGATTTTTTAACACAAATCGTTTTTGTTGTTTGTTTGTTTGCTTAAAGATATTCAAAATACAAATTTTTTACGTTTTTCAGAAACAAAAATGCGAATTTTCATGCTTTTTCCCAAAACAATGAAAAAATTCAATAATAAAAATTTTTGCGTTTTTTTTTTCCAAAAAAATTGAAAAAATGACATGAAACATTTTTTTTCGATTTTTTTAACTCAAATCGTTTTAGTTGTTTGTTTGTTTGCTTAAAGATATTAAAAATACAAATTTTTACGGTTTTCGCCCCAAAAATACAAATTTTTACGTTTTTCAGAAACAAAAATGCAAATTTTCATGCTTTTTCCAAAAACAATAAGAAAATTCAATATTTAAAATTTTTTCGTTTTTTTTTTTTCCAAAAAATTGAAAAGGTCCCATAAAAATTTTCTTTCGATTTTTAACACAAATCGTTTTTGTTGTTTGTTTGTTTGCTTAAAGATACTCAAAATACATAAAACATTTTATTTAGATTTTTTAACTCAAATCGCTTTTGTTGTTTGTTTGTTTGCTTAAATATATTCAAAATACACATTTTTACGGTTTTCCCCAAAAAAATACAAATTTTTACGTTTTTCAGCAAACAAAAATGCGAATTTTCATGTTTTTCCTCCAAAATTTTGTAATAAAAACTTGAAAAGGTTTCATTTTTTACACAAATCGTTTGTGATTGTTTGTTTGCTTAAAGATACTCAAAATACAAATTTTTACGATTTTCACAAACAAAAATGCGAATTTTCATGTTTTTCCCCATTTTGTTGTTGTTGCTTTTTTGCGTTTTTCCCCAAAAAAAATTCGAATTTTCATGTTTTTTTGTTGTTGCTTTTTTACGTTTTTCCCCAAAAAAATACATTTTTACGTTTTTCAGAAATCAAAAATGCAAATTTTCATGTTTTTCACCAAAACAATTGAAAAAATTCAATTATCAAAATTTTAGCAATTTTTTTCTCAAAAAAATTGAAAAAATGCCATGAAATTTTTTTTTCGATTTTTAACTCAAATCGTTTTTGTTGTTTGTTTGTTTGCGAAAAAATATTGAAAAAATAACATAAAACATTTTATTAAGATTTTTTAATTCAAATCGTTTTTGTTGATTGTTTGTTTGCTTAAAGATACTCAAAATACAAATTTTTTACGTTTTTCACAAACCAAAATGCGAATTTTCATGCTTTTTCCCAAAACAATGAAAAAATTCAATATTCACAATTTTTGTGAATTTTTTTAAAAAATATTGAAAAAATAACATAAAACATTTTATTTAGATTTTTTAATTCAAATCGTTTTTGTTGATTGTTTGTTTGCTTAAAGATATTCAAAATACACATTTTTGCGGTTTACCCCAAAAAAATACAAACTTTTACGTTTTTCAGAAACAAAAATGCGAATTTTCAAGTTTTTCCCACAAAAGAATGAAAAAATTCAATATTTAAAATTTTTTCGTTTTTTTTTTTCAAAAAAATTGAAAAGGTGCCATAAAAATTTTCTTTCGATTTTTAACACAAATCGTTTTTGTTGTTTGTTTGTTTGCTTAAAGATACTCAAAATACATAAAACATTTTATTTAGATTTTTTAACTCAAATCGCCTTTGTTGTTTGTTTTTTTGCTTAAATATATTCAAAATACACATTTTTGCGGTTTACCCCAAAAAAATACAAATTTTTACGATTTTCACAAACAAAAATGCGAATTTTCATGTTTTTCCCCATTTTGTTCTTGCTTTTTTGTTGATTGTTTGTTTGCTTAAAGATATTCAAAATACAAATTTTTACGATTTTCACAAACAAAAATGCGAATTTTCATGTTTTTCCCCATTTTGTTGTTGCTTTTTTGCGTTTTTCCCCAAAAAAAATTCGAATTTTCATGTTTTTTTGTTGTTGCTTTTTTACGTTTTTCCCCAAAAAAATACATTTTTACGTTTTTCACAAATCAAAATGCAAATTTTCATGTTTTTCACCAAAAAATTGAAAAAAATCAATTATCAAAATTTTAGCGATTTTTTCTCAAAAAAATTGAAAAAAATGCCATGAAATTTTTTTTTCGATTTTTAACTCAAATCGTTTTTGTTGTTTGTTTGTTTGCTTAAAGATATTCAAAATACAAATTTTTACCGTTTTCCCCAAAAAATACAAATTTTTACGTTTTTCAGAAACAAAAATGCGAATTTTCATGCTTTTTCCAAAAACAATGAAAAAATTCAATAATCAATATTTTTGCGTTTTTTTTTCAAAAAAATTGAAAAGGTGCCATGAAAATTTTCTTTCGATTTTTAACACAAATCGTTTTTGTTGATTGTTTGTTTGCTTAAATATACTCAAAATACAAATTTTTACGTTTTTCAGAAACAAAAATGCGAATTTTCATGTTTTTCCCCAAAAAAAATTAAGAAATTCAATATTCAAAATTTTTGCGAATTTTTATGAAAAAATTTGAAAAATAACATAAAACATTTTATTTAGATTTTTTAACTCAAATCGCTTTTGTTGTTTGTTTGTTTGCTTAAATATATTAAAAATACACATTTTTACGGTTTTCCCCAAAAAGATACAAATTTTTACGTTTTTCAGAAACAAAAATGCGAATTTTCAAGTTTTTCCCCCAAAAGAATGAAAAAATTCAATAATAAAAATTTTTGAGTTTTTTTTTTCAAAAAAATTGAAAAAATGCCATGAAAATTTTTTTTCGATTTTTTAATTGAAATGGTTTTTGTTGATTGTTTGTTTGCTTAAAGATACTCAAAATACAAATTTTTTACGTTTTTCACAAACAAAAATGCGAATTTTCATGCTTTTTCCAAAAACAATGAAAAAATTCAATAATCAATATTTTTGCGTTTTTTTTTTCAAAAAAATTGAAAAGGTGCCATGAAAATTTTCTTTCGATTTTTAACACAAATCGTTTTTGTTGATTGTTTGTTTGCTTAAAGATACTCAAAATACAAATTTTTACGTTTTTCAGAAACAAAAATGCGAATTATCATGTTTTTCCCCAAAAAAATTAAGAAATTCAATATTCAAAATTTTTACGAATTTTTATGAAAAAATTTGAAAAATAACATAAAACATTTTATTTAGATTTTTTAACTCAAATCGCTTTTGTTGTTTGTTTGTTTGCTTAAATATATTAAAAATACACATTTTTACGGTTTTCCCCAAAAAGATACAAATTTTTACGTTTTTCAGAAACAAAAATGCGAATTTTCAAGTTTTTTCCCCAAAAGAATGAATAAATTCAATAATAAAAATTTTTGAGTTTTTTTTTTCAAAAAAATTGAAAAAATGCCATGAAAATTTTTTTTCGATTTTTTAATTGAAATGGTTTTTGTTGATTGTTTGTTTGCTTAAAGATACTCAAAATACAAATTTTTTACGTTTTTCACAAACAAAAATGCGAATTTTCATGCTTTTTCCAAAAACAATGAAAAAATTCAATAATCAATATTTTTGCGTTTTTTTTTTTCAAAAAAATTGAAAAGGTGCCATGAAAATTTTCTTTCGATTTTTAACACAAATCGTTTTTGTTGATTGTTTGTTTGCTTAAAGATACTCAAAATACAAATTTTTACGTTTTTCAGAAACAAAAATGCGAATTTATCATGTTTTTTCCCAAAAAAATTAAGAAATTCAATATTCAAAATTTTTGCGAATTTTTATGAAAAAATTTGAAAAAATAACATAAAACATTTTATTTAGATTTTTTAACTCAAATCGCTTTTGTTGTTTGTTTGTTTGCTTAAATATATTAAAAATACACATTTTTACGGTTTTCCCCAAAAAGATACAAATTTTTACGTTTTTCAGAAACAAAAATGCGAATTTTCAAGTTTTTCCCCCAAAAGAATGAATAAATTCAATAATAAAAATTTTTGAGTTTTTTTTTTTTCAAAAAAATTGAAAAAATGCCATGAAAATTTTTTTTCGATTTTTTAATTGAAATGGTTTTTGTTGATTGTTTGTTTGCTTAAAGATACTCAAAATACAAATTTTTTACGTTTTTCACAAACAAAAATGCGAATTTTCATGCTTTTTCCCAAAACAATGAAAAAATTCAATAATCAAAATTTTTGCGTTTTTTTTTTTTTAAATGGAAAAAATGACATGAAACATTTTTTTTTCGATTTTTTAACTCAAATCGTTTTAGTTGTTTGTTTGTTTGCTTAAAGATATTAAAAATACAAATTTTTAAGGTTTTCGCCCCAAAAATACAAATTTTTACGTTTTTCAGAAACAAAAATGCGAATTTTCAAGTTTTTCCCCCAAAAGAATGAATAAATTCAATAATAAAAATTTTTGAGTTTTTTTTTTCAAAAAAATTGAAAAAATGCCATGAAAATTTTTTTTCGATTTTTTAATTGAAATGGTTTTTGTTGATTGTTTGTTTGCTTAAAGATACTCAAAATACAAATTTTTACGTTTTTCAGAAACAAAAATGCGAATTTTCAAGTTTTTCCCCCAAAAGAATGAATAAATTCAATAATAAAAATTTTGGAGTTTTTTTTTTTTTTCAAAAAAATTGAAAAAATGCCATGAAAGTTTTCTTTCGATTTTTAACACAAATCGTTTTCGTTGTTTGTTTGTTTGCTTAAAGATATTCAAAATACAAATTTTTTGCGTTTTTCACAAACCAAAATGCGAATTTTCATGCTTTTTCCCAAAACAATGAAAAAATTCAATAATACAAATTTTTGCGTTTTTTTTTCCAAAAAAATTCAAAAAATGACATGAAACATTTTTTTTCGATTTTTTTAACTCAAATCGTTTTAGTTGTTTGTTTGTTTGCTTAAAGATATTAAAAATACAAATTTTTACGGTTTTCGCCCCAAAAATACAAATTTTTACGTTTTTCAGAAACAAAAATGCAAATTTTCATGCGTTTTCCAAAAACAATAAAAAAATTCAATATTTGAAATTTTTTCGTTTTTTTTTTTCAAAAAAATTGAAAAGGTGCCATAAAAATTTTCTTTCGATTTTTAACACAAATCGTTTTTGTTGTTTGTTTGTTTGCTTAAAGATACTCAAAATACATAAAACATTTTATTTAGATTTTTTAACTCAAATCGCCTTTGTTGTTTGTTTTTTTGCTTAAATATATTCAAAATACACATTTTTGCGGTTTACCCCAAAAAAATACAAATTTTTACGATTTTCACAAACAAAAATGCGAATTTTCATGTTTTTCCCCATTTTGTTGTTGTTGCTTTTTTGCGTTTTTCCCCAAAAAAAATTCGAATATTCATGTTTTTTTTGTTGTTGCTTTTTTACGTTTTTCCCCAAAAAAATACATTTTTACGTTTTTCACAAATCAAAAATGCAAATTTTCATGTTTTTCACCAAAAAATTGAAAAAAATCAATTATCAAAATTTTTAGCGATTTTTTTCTAAAAAACATTGAAAAAATGCCATGAAATTTTTTTTTCGATTTTTAACTCAAATCGTTTTTGTTGTTTGTTTGTTTGCTTAAAGATATTCAAAATACAAATTTTTACCGTTTTCCCCAAAAAATACAAATTTTTACGTTCTTCACAAACCAAAATGCGAATTTTCATGCTTTTTCCAAAAACAATGAAAAAATTCAATAATCAATATTTTTGCGTTTTTTTTTTTCAAAAAAATTAAAAAGGTGCCATGAAAATTTTCTTTCGATTTTTAACACAAATCGTTTTTGTTGATTGTTTGTTTGCTTAAAGATACTCAAAATACAAATTTTTACGTTTTTCAGAAACAAAAATGCGAAT
The DNA here is from genome assembly GCA_035047445.1 of Drosophila siamana. Classification (NCBI taxonomy): domain Eukaryota; kingdom Metazoa; phylum Arthropoda; class Insecta; order Diptera; family Drosophilidae; genus Drosophila; species Drosophila siamana. Next base: position 615,517 of record JAWNPP010000033.1, read on the forward strand.
TTTCATGTTTTTCCCAAAAAAAATTAAGAAATTCAATATTCAAAATTTTTCCGAATTTTTATGAAAAAATTTGAAAAATAACATAAAACATTTTATTTAGATTTTTTAACTCAAATCGCCTTTGTTGTTTGTTTTTTTGCTTAAATATATTCAAAATACACATTTTTGCGGTTTACCCCAAAAAAATACAAATTTTTACGATTTTCACAAACAAAAATGCGAATTTTCATGTTTTCCCCATTTTGTTGTTGCTTTTTTGCGTTTTTTCCCCAAAAAAATTCGAATTTTCATGTTTTTTTTGTTGTTGCTTTTTTACGTTTTTCGCCAAAAAAAATACATTTTTACGTTTTTCACAAATCAAAATGCAAATTTTCATGTTTTTCACCAAAAAATTGAAAAAAAATCAATTATCAAAATTTTAGCGATTTTTTTTCAAAAAAATTGAAAAAATGCCATGACATTTTTTTTTCGATTTTTAACTCAAATCGTTTTTGTTGTTTGTTTGTTTGCTTAAAGATATTCAAAATACAAATTTTTACCGTTTTCCCCAAAAAATACAAATTTTTACGTTTTTCACAAACCAAAATGCGAATTTTCATGCTTTTTCCAAAAACAATGAAAAAATTCAATAATCAATATTTTTGCGTTTTTTTTTCAAAAAAATTGAAAAGGTGCCATGAAAATTTTCTTTCGATTTTTAACACAAATCGTTTTTGTTGATTGTTTGTTTGCTTAAATATACTCAAAATACAAATTTTTACGTTTTTCAGAAACAAAAATGCGAATTATCATGTTTTTCCCCAAAAAAATTAAGAAATTCAATATTCAAAATTTTTACGAATTTTTATGAAAAAATTTGAAAAATAACATAAAACATTTTATTTAGATTTTTTTAACTCAAATCGTTTTTGTTGTTTGTTTGTTTGCTTAAATATATTCAAAATACACATTTTTACGTTTTCAAAAAATACAAATTTTTACGTTTTTCAGAAACAAAAATGCGAATTTTCAAGTTTTTCCCCCAAAAGAATGAAAAAATTCAATAATAAAAATTTTTGAGTTTTTTTTTTCAAAAAAATTGAAAAATGCCATGAAAATTTTTTTTCGATTTTTTAATTCAAATCGTTTTTGTTGATTGTTTGTTTGCTTAAAGATACTCAAAATACAAATTTTTTACGTTTTTCACAAACAAAAATGCGAATTTTCATGCTTTTTCCCAAAACAATGAAAAAATCAATAATCAAAATTTTTGCGTTTTTTTTTTCAAAAAAATGGAAAAAATGACATGAAACATTTTTTTTCGATTTTTTAATTCAAATCGTTTTTGTTGTTTGTTTGTTTGCTTAAAGATATTCAAAATACGTTTAAGTTTTTCCCAGAAAAGAATGAAAAAATTCAATATTTAAAATTTTTTCGTTTTTTTTTCAAAAAAATTGAAGAAATGCCATGAATATTTTTTTCAATTTTTTAACTCAAATCGTTTTTGTTGTTTGTTTGGTTTCTTAAAGATATTCAATATACACATTTTTGCGGTTTACCCCAAAAAAATACAAATTTTTACGATTTTCACAAACAAAAATGCGAATTTTCATGTTTTTCCCCATTTTGTTGTTGCTTTTTTGCGTTTTTCCCCAAAAAAAATTCAAATTTTCATGTTTTTTTGTTGTTGCTTTTTTACGTTTTTCCCCACAAAAATACATTTTACGTTTTTCACAAATCAAAATGCAAATTTTCATGTTTTTCACCAAAAAATTGAAAAAAATCAATTATCAAAATTTTAGCGATTTTTTCTCAAAAAAAATTGAAAAAATGCCATGAAATTTTTTTTTCGATTTTTAACTCAAATCGTTTTTGTTGTTTGTTTGTTTGCTTAAAGATATTCAAAATACAAATTTTTACCGCTTTCCCCAAAAAATACAAATTTTTACGTTTTTCACAAACCAAAATGCGAATTTTCATGCTTTTTCCAAAAACAATGAAAAAATTCAATAATCAATATTTTTGCGTTTTTTTTTCAAAAAAATTAAAAAGGTGCCATGAAAATTTTCTTTCGATTTTTAACACAAATCGTTTTTGTTGATTGTTTGTTTGCTTAAAGATACTCAAAATACAAATTTTTACGTTTTTCAGAAACAAAAATGCGAATTTTCATGTTTTTCCCAAAAAAAATTAAGAAATTCAATATTCAAAATTTTTCCGAATTTTTATGAAAAAATTTGAAAAATAACATAAAACATTTTATTTAGATTTTTTAACTCAAATCGCCTTTGTTGTTTGTTTTTTTGCTTAAATATATTCAAAATACACATTTTTGCGGTTTACCCCAAAAAAATACAAATTTTTACGATTTTCACAAACAAAAATGCGAATTTTCATGTTTTCCCCATTTTGTTGTTGCTTTTTTGCGTTTTTCCCCAAAAAAATTCGAATTTTCATGTTTTTTTGTTGTTGCTTTTTTACGTTTTTCGCCAAAAAAATACATTTTTACGTTTTTCACAAATCAAAATGCAAATTTTCATGTTTTTCACCAAAAAATTGAAAAAAATCAATTATCAAAATTTTAGCGATTTTTTCTCAAAAAAATTGAAAAAATGCCATGACATTTTTTTTTCGATTTTTAACTAAAATCGTTTTTGTTGTTTGTTTGTTTGCTTAAAGATATTCAAAATACAAATTTTTACCGTTTTCCCCAAAAAATACAAATTTTTACGTTCTTCACAAACCAAAATGCGAATTTTCATGCTTTTTCCAAAAACAATGAAAAAATTCAATAATCAATATTTTTGCGTTTTTTTTTCAAAAATATTGAAAAGGTGCCATGAAAATTTTCTTTCGATTTTTAACACAAATCGTTTTTGTTGATTGTTTGTTTGCTTAAATATACTCAAAATACAAATTTTTACGTTTTTCAGAAACAAAAATGCGAATTATCATGTTTTTCCCCAAAAAAATTAAGAAATTCAATATTCAAAATTTTTACGAATTTTTATGAAAAAATTTGAAAAATAACATAAAACATTTTATTTAGATTTTTTAACTCAAATCGTTTTTGTTGTTTGTTTGTTTGCTTAAATATATTCAAAATACACATTTTTAGGTTTTTCAAAAACAAAAATGCGAATTTTCAAGTTTTTCCCCCCGAAAGAATGAAAAAAATTCAATAATAAAATTTTTGAGTTTTTTTTTTCAAAAAATTGAAAAAATGCCATGATAATTTTTTTTTCGATTTTTTAATTCAAATCGTTTTTGTTGATTGATTGTTTGCTTAAAGATACTCAAAATACAAATTTTTTAAGTTTTTCACAAACCAAAATGCGAATTTTCATGCTTTTTCCCAAAACAATGAAAAAATCAATAATCAAAATTTTTGCGTTTTTTTTTTTCAAAAAAATGGAAAAAATGACATGAAACATTTTTTTTCGATTTTTTAATTCAAATCGTTTTTGTTGTTTGTTTGTTTGCTTAAAGATATTCAAAATACAAATTGTTTGCGTTTTTCACAAACCAAAATGCGAATTTTCATGCTTTTTCCCAAAACAATGAAAAAATTCAATAATTAATATTTTTGCGTTTTTTTTTTCAAAAAAATTGAAAAGGTGCCATGAAAATTTTCTTTCGATTTTTAACACAAATCGTTTTTGTTGATTGTTTGTTTGCTTAAAGATACTCAAAATACAAATTTTTACGTTTTTCAGAAACAAAAATGCGAATTTTCATGTTTTTCCCAAAAAAATTAAGAAATTCAATATTCAAAAATTTTTCCGAATTTTTATGAAAAAATTTGAAAAATAACATAAAACATTTTATTTAGATTTTTTAACTCAAATCGCCTTTGTTGTTTGTTTTTTTGCTTAAATATATTCAAAATACACATTTTTGCGGTTTACCCCAAAAAAATACAAATTTTTACGATTTTCACAAACAAAAATGCGAATTTTCATGTTTTTCCCCATTTTGTTGTTGCTTTTTTGCGTTTTTCCCCAAAAAAAATTCGAATTTTCATGTTTTTTTTGTTGTTGCTTTTTTACGTTTTTCCCCAAAAAATACATTTTTACGTTTTTCACAAATCAAAATGCAAATTTTCATGTTTTTCACCAAAAAATTGAAAAAAATCAATTATCAAAATTTTAGCGATTTTTTCTCAAAAAAATTGAAAAAATGCCATGAAATTTTTTTTTCGATTTTTAACTCAAATCGTTTTTGTTGTTTGTTTGTTTGCTTAAAGATATTCAAAATACAAATTTTTACCGTTTTCCCCAAAAAATACAAATTTTTACGTTCTTCACAAACCAAAATGCGAATTTTCATGCTTTTTCAAAAAACAATGAAAAAATTCAATAATCAATATTTTTGCGTTTTTTTTTCAAAAAAATTGAAAAGGTGCCATGAAAATTTTCTTTCGATTTTTAACACAAATCGTTTTTGTTGATTGTTTGTTTGCTTAAAGATACTCAAAATACAAATTTTTACGTTTTTCAGAAACAAAAATGCGAATTTTCATGTTTTTCCCAAAAAAATTAAGAAAATTCATATTCAAAATTTTTCCGAATTTTTATGAAAAAAATTTGAAAAATAACATAAAACATTTTATTTAGATTTTTTAACTCAAATCGCCTTTGTTGTTTGTTTTTTTGCTTAAATATATTCAAAATACACATTTTTGCGGTTTACCCCAAAAAAATACAAATTTTTACGATTTTCACAAACAAAAAATGCGAATTTTCATGTTTTTCCCCATTTTGTTGTTGCTTTTTTGCGTTTTTTCCCCAAAAAAAATTCGAATTTTCATGTTTTTTTGTTGTTGCTTTTTTACGTTTTTCCCCAAAAAAATACATTTTTTACGTTTTTCACAAATCAAAATGCAAATTTTCATGTTTTTCACCAAAAAATTGAAAAAAATCAATTATCAAAATTTTAGCGATTTTTTCTCAAAAAAATGGAAAAAATGACATGAAACATTTTTTTTCAATTTTTTAGCTCAAATCGTTTTAGTTGTTTGTTTGTTTGCTTAAAGATATTAAAAATACAAATTTTTACGGTTTTCGCCCCAAAAATACAAATTTTTACGTTTTTCAGAAACAAAAATGCGAATTTTCATGCTTTTTCCAAAAACAATGAAAAAATTCAATATTCAAAATTTTTGTGAATTTTTTTAAAAAATATTGAAAAAATAACATAAAACATTTTATTTCGATTTTTTAATTCAAATCGTTTTTGTTGATTGTTTGTTTGCTTAAAGATACTCAAAATACAAATTTTTTCCGTTTTTCAGAAACCAAAATGCGAATTTTCATGCTTTTTCCCAAAACAATGAAAAAATTCAATAATCAATATTTTTACGTTTTTTTTTTCAAAAAAATTGAAAAAATGCCATGAAAATTTTCTTTCGATTTTTAACACAAATCGTTTTTGTTGTTTGTTTGTTTGCTTAAAGATATTCAAAATACGAATTTTTACCGTTTTCCCCAAAAAAATACAAATTTTTACGTTTTTCACAAACCAAAATGCGAATTTTCATGCTTTTTCCCAAAACAATGAAAAAATTCAATAATCAAAATTTTTGCGTTTTTTTTTTCAAAAAAATTGGTTAAAATGACATGAAATATTTTTTTTCGATTTTTTTAACTCAAATCGTTTTAGTTGTTTGTTTGTTTGCTTAAAGATATTCAAAATACAAATTTTTACATTTTTCAGAAACAAAAATGCGAATTTTCATGCTTTTTCCCCAATATTCAAAATTTTTGCGAATTTTTTTAAAAAATATTGAAAATATAACATAAAACATTTTATTTAGATTTTTTAACTCAAATCGTTTTTGTTGTTTGTTTGTTTGCTTAAAGATATTCAAAATACAAATTTTTACGGTTTTCCCCAAAAAATACAAATTTTTACGTTTTTCAGAAACAATGAAAAAATTCAATAATCAATATTTTTGCGTTTTTTTTTTTATTAAATTGAAAAGGTGCCATGAAAATTTTCTTTCGATTTTTAACACAAATCGTTTTTGTTGATTGTTTGTTTGCTTAAAGATACTCAAAATACAAATTTTTTACGTTTTTCACAAACAAAAATGCGAATTTTCAAGTTTTTCCCCCAAAAAAAAATGAAAAAATTCAATAATAAAACTTTTTGAGTTTTTTTTTTCAAAAAAATTGAAAAAATTACATGAAACATTTTTTTTCGATTTTTTAATTCAAATCGTTTTTGTTGATTGTTTGTTTGCTTAAAGATATTAAAAATACAAATTTTTACGGTTTTCGCCCCAAAAATACAAATTTTTACGTTTTTCAGAAACAAAAATGCAAATTTTCATGCTTTTTCCAAAAAGAATAAAAAAATTCAATATTCAAAATTTTTGTGAATTTTTTTAAAAAATATTGAAAAAATAACATAAAACATTTTATTTAGATTTTTTAATTCAAATCGTTTTTGTTGATTGTTTGTTTGCTTAAAGATACTCAAAATACAAATTTTTGCGTTTTTCACAAACCAAAATGCGAATTTTCATGCTTTTTCCCAAAACAATGAAAAAATTCAATAATCAATATTTTTGCGTTTTTTTTTCAAAAAAATTGAAAAAATGCCATGAAAATTTTCTTTCGATTTTTAACACAAATCGTTTTTGTTGTTTGTTTGTTTGCTTAAAGATATTCAAAATACACATTTTTGCGGTTTACCCCAAAAAAATACAAACTTTTACGTTTTTCAGAAACAAAAATGCGAATTTTCAAGTTTTTCCCACAAAAGAATGAAAAAATTCAATATTTAAAATTTTTTCGTTTTTTTTTTCAAAAAAATTGAAAAGGTGCCATAAAAATTTTCTTTCGATTTTTAACACAAATCGTTTTTGTTGTTTGTTTGTTTGCTTAAAGATACTCAAAATACATAAAACATTTTATTTAGATTTTTTAACTCAAATCGCCTTTGTTGTTTGTTTTTTTGCTTAAATATATTCAAAATACACATTTTTGCGGTTTACCCCAAAAAAATACAAATTTTTACGATTTTCACAAACAAAAATGCGAATTTTCATGTTTTTCCCAATTTTGTTGTTGCTTTTTTGTTGATTGTTTGTTTGCTTAAAGATACTCAAAATACAAATTTTTACGATTTTCACAAACAAAAATGCGAATTTTCATGTTTTTCCCCATTTTGTTGTTGCTTTTTTGCGTTTTTCCCCAAAAAAAATTCGAATTTTCATGTTTTTTTTGTTGTTGCTTTTTTACGTTTTTCCCCAAAAAAAATACATTTTTACGTTTTTCACAAATCAAAATGCAAATTTTCATGTTTTCACCAAAAAATTGAAAAAAATCAATTATCAAAATTTTAGCAATTTTTTCTCAAAAAAATTGAAAAAATGCCACGAAATTTTTTTTTCGATTTTTAACTCAAATCGTTTTTGTTGTTTGTTTGTTTGCTTAAAGATATTCAAAATACAAATTTTTACCGTTTTCCCCAAAAAAATACAAATTTTTACGTTCTTCACAAACCAAAATGCGAATTTTCATGCTTTTTCCAAAAACAATGAAAAAATTCAATAATCAATATTTTTGCGTTTTTTTTCAAAAAAATTGAAAAGGTGCCATGAAAATTTTCTTTCGATTTTTAACACAAATCGTTTTTGTTGATTGTTTGTTTGCTTAAATATACTCAAAATACAAATTTTTACGTTTTTCAGAAACAAAAATGCGAATTATCATGTTTTTCCCCAAAAAAATTAAGAAATTCAATATTCAAAATTTTTGCGATTTTTTATGAAAAAATTTGAAAAATAACATAAAACATTTTATTTAGATTTTTTAACTCAAATCGCCTTTGTTGTTTGTTTTTTTGCTTAAATATATTCAAAATACACATTTTTGCGGTTTACCCCAAAAAAATACAAATTTTTACGATTTTCACAAACAAAAATGCGAATTTTCATGTTTTACCCCATTTTGTTGTTGTTGCTTTTTTGCGTTTTTCCCCAAAAAAAATTCGAATTTTCATGTTTTTTTGTTGTTGCTTTTTTACGTTTTTCCCCAAAAAAATACATTTTTACGTTTTTCACAAATCAAAATGCAAATTTTCATGTTTTTCACCAAAATATTGAAACAAATCAATTATCAAAATTTTAGCGATTTTTTCTAAAAAACATTGAAAAAATGCCATGAAATTTTTTTTTTGATTTTTAACTCAAATCGTTTTTGTTGTTTGTTTGTTTGCTTAAAGATATTCAAAATACAAATTTTTACCGTTTTCCCGTTTACAAATTTATACGTTTTTCACAAACCAAAATGCGAATTTTCATGCTTTTTCCAAAAACAATGAAAAAATTCAATAATCAATATTTTTGCGTTTTTTTTTTTCAAAAAAATTAAAAAGGTGCCATGAAAATTTTCTTTCGATTTTTAACACAAATCGTTTTTGTTGATTGTTTGTTTGCTTAAAGATACTCAAAATACAAATTTTTTACGTTTTTCACAAACAAAAATGCGAATTTTCAAGTTTTTCCCCCAAAAAAAATGAAAAAATTCAATAATAAAACTTTTTGAGTTTTTTTTTTTCAAAAAAATTGAAAAAATTACATGAAACATTTTTTTTCGATTTTTTAATTCAAATCGTTTTTGTTGATTGTTTGTTTGCTTAAAGATACTCAAAATACAAATTTTTTACGTTTTTCACAAACAAAAATTCGAATTTTCATGCTCTTTCCCAAAACAATGAAAAAATTCAATATTCAAAATTTTTGCGTTTTTTTTTTTTTTAAATGGGAAAAATGACATGAAACATTTTTTTTTCGATTTTTTAACTCAAATCGTTTTAGTTGTTTGTTTGTTTGCTTAAAGATATTAAAAATACAAATTTTTAAGGTTTTCGCCCCAAAAATACAAATTTTTACGTTTTTCAGAAACAAAAATGCGAATTTTAAATTTTTTCCCCCAACAGAATGAATAAATTCAATATTCAAAATTTTAGCGATTTTTTCTAAAAAACATTGAAAAAATGCCATGAAATTTTTTTTTTGATTTTTAACTCAAATCGTTTTTGTTGTTTGTTTGTTTGCTTAAAGATATTCAAAATACAAATTTTTACCGTTTTCCCCAAAAAATACAAATTTTTACGTTTTTCACAAACCAAAATGCGAATTTTCATGCTTTTTCCAAAAACAATGAAAAAATTCAATAATCAATATTTTTGCGTTTTCAAAAAAATTAAAAAGGTGCCATGAAAATTTTCTTTCGATTTTTAACACAAATCGTTTTTGTTGATTGTTTGTTTGCTTAAAGATACTCAAAATACAAATTTTTTACGTTTTTCACAAACAAAAATGCGAATTTTCAAGTTTTTCCCCAAAAAAAATGAAAAAATTCAATAATAAAACTTTTTGAGTTTTTTTTTTTCAAAAAAATTGAAAAAATTACATGAAACATTTTTTTTCGATTTTTTAATTCAAATCGTTTTTGTTGATTGTTTGTTTGCTTAAAGATACTCAAAATACAAATTTTTTACGTTTTTCACAAACAAAAATTCGAATTTTCATGCTTTTTCCCAAAACAATGAAAAAATTCAATAATCAAAATTTTTGCGTTTTTTTTTTCAAAAAATGGAAAAAATGACATGAAACATTTTTTTTTCGATTTTTTAACTCAAATCGTTTTAGTTGTTTGTTTGTTTGCTTAAAGATATTAAAAATACAAATTTTTACGGTTTTCGCCACAAAAATACAAATTTTTACGTTTTTCAGAAACAAAAATGCGAATTTTCAAGTTTTTCCCCCAAAAGAATGAATAAATTCAATATTCAAAATTTTTGCGAATTTTTATGAAAAAATTTGAAAAATAACATAAAACATTTTATTTAGATTTTTTAACTCAAATCGCTTTTGTTGTTTGTTTGTTTGCTTAAATATATTAAAAATACACATTTTTACGGTTTTTCCCAAAAAGATACAAATTTTTACGTTTTTCAGAAACAAAAATGCGAATTTTCAAGTTTTTCCCCCAAAAGAATGAATAAATTCAATAATAAAAATTTTTGAGTTTTTTTTTTTTTCAAAAAAATTGAAAAAATGCCATGAAAATTTTTTTTCGATTTTTTAATTGAAATGGTTTTTGTTGATTGTTTGTTTGCTTAAAGATACTCAAAATACAAATTTTTACGTTTTTCACAAACAAAAATGCGAATTTTCAAGTTTTTCCCCCAAAAGAATGAATAAATTCAATAATAAAAATTTTGGAGTTTTTTTTTTTTTTCAAAAAATTGAAAAAATGCCATGAAAATTTTCTTTCGATTTTTAACACAAATCGTTTTTGTTGTTTGTTTGTTTGCTTAAAGATATTCAAAATACAAATTTTTTGCGTTTTTCACAAACAAAAATGCGAATTTTCATGCTTTTTCCCAAAACAATGAAAAAATTCAATAATCAAAATTTTTGCGTTTTTTTTTTAAAAAAATGGAAAAAATGACATGAAACATTTTTTTTCGATTTTTTAACTCAAATCGTTTTAGTTGTTTGTTTGTTTGCTTAAAGATATTAAAAATACAAATTTTTACGGTTTTCGTCCCAAAAATACAAATTTTTACGTTTTTCAGAAACAAAAATGCGAATTTTCAAGTTTTTCCCCAAAAGAATGAAAAAATTCAATAATAAAAATTTTTGAGTTTTTTTTTTTTTTTTCAAAAAATTGAAAAAATGCCATGAAAATTTTCTTTCGATTTTTTAACACAAATCGTTTTTGTTGATTGTTTGTTTGCTTAAAGATATTCAAAATACAAATTTTTTGCGTTTTTCACAAACCAAAATGCGAATTTTCATGCTTTTTCCCAAAACAATGAAAAAATTCAATAATCAAAATTTTTGCGTTTTTTTTTTAAATGGAAAAAATGACATGAAACATTTTTTTTTCGATTTTTTAACTCAAATCGTTTTAGTTGTTTGTTTGTTTGCTTAAAGATATTAAAAATACAAATTTTTACGGTTTTCGCCCCAAAAATACAAATTTTTACGTTTTTCAGAAACAAAAATGCGAATTTTCATGCTTTTTCCAAAAACAATGAAAAAATTCAATAATAAAAATTTTTGCGTTTTTTTTTCAAAAAAATTGAAAAAATGACATGAAACATTTTTTTCGATTTTTTAACTCAAATCGTTTTTGTTGTTTGTTTGTTTGCTTAAAGATATTCAAAATACAAATTTTTACGGTTTTCGCCCAAAAAATACAAATTTTTACGTTTTTCAGAAACAAAAATGCGAATTTTCATGCTTTTTCCCCAAAAAAATTAAAAAATTCAATATTCAAAATGTTTGCGAATTTTTTTAAAAAATATTAAAAATATAACATAAAACATTTTATTTAGATTTTTTAACTCAAATCGTTTTTGTTGTTTGTTTGTTTGCTTAAAGATATTCAAAATACAAATTTTTACGGTTTTCGCCCCAAAAAATACAAATTTTTACGTTTTTCAGAAACAAAAATGCGAATTTTCATGCTTTTTCCCAAAACAATGAAAAAATTCAATAATCAAAATTTTTGCGTTTTTTTTTTCAAAAAAATTGAAAAAATGCCATGAAAATTTTTTTTCGATTTTTAACTCAAATCGTTTTTGTTGTTTGTTTGTTTGCTTAAAGATATTCAAAATACAAATTTTTACGGTTTTCCCCAAAAAAATACAAATTTTTACGTTTTTCAGAAACAAAAATGCGAATTTTCATGCTTTTTCCACAAAACAATGAAAAAATTCAATAATCAAAATTTTTGCGTTTTTTTTTCAAAAAAATTGAAAAGGTGCCATGAAAATTTTCTTTCGATTTTTAACACAAATCGTTTTTGTTGATTGTTTGTTTGCTTAAATATACTCAAAATACAAATTTTTACGTTTTTCAGAAACAAAAATGCGAATTATCATGTTTTTCCCCAAAAAAAATTAAGAAATTCAATATTCAAAATTTTTGCGAATTTTTATGAAAAAATTTGAAAAATAACATAAAACATTTTATTTAGATTTTTTAACTCAAATCGCTTTTGTTGTTTGTTTGTTTGCTTAAATATATTAAAAATACACATTTTTACGGTTTTCCCCAAAAAGATACAAATTTTTACGTTTTTCAGAAACAAAAATGCGAATTTTCAAGTTTTTCCCCAAAAGAATGAAAAAATTCAATAATAAAAATTTTTGAGTTTTTTTTTTAAAAAAAAATTGAAAAAATGCCATGATAATTTTTTTTCGATTTTTTAATTGAAATGGTTTTTGTTGATTGTTTGTTTGCTTAAAGATACTCAAAATACAAATTTTTTACGTTTTTCACAAACAAAAATGCGAATTTTCATGCTTTTTCCCAAAACAATGAAAAAATTCAATAATCAATTTTTTGCGTTTTTTTTTCAAAAAAATTGAAAAGGTGCCATGAAAATTTTCTTTCGATTTTTAACACAAATCGTTTTTGTTGATTGTTTGTTTGCTTAAAGATACTCAAAATACAAATTTTTACGTTTTTCAGAAACAAAAATGCGAATTTTCATGTTTTTCCCCAAAAAAATTAAGAAATTCAATATTCAAAATTTTTGCGAATTTTTATGAAAAAAATTTGAAAAATAACATAAAACATTTTATTTAGATTTTTTAACTCAAATCGCTTTTGTTGTTTGTTTGTTTGCTTAAATATATTAAAAATACACATTTTTACGGTTTTCCCCAAAAAGATACAAATTTTTACGTTTTTCAGAAACAAAAATGCGAATTTTCAAGTTTTTCCCCCAAAAGAATGAAAAAATTCAATAATAAAAATTTTTGAGTTTTTTTTTTTTCAAAAAAAATTGAAAAAATGCCATGAAAATTTTTTTTTCGATTTTTTAATTGAAATGGTTTTTGTTGATTGTTTGTTTGCTTAAAGATACTCAAAATACAAATTTTTTACGTTTTTCACAAACAAAAATGCGAATTTTCATGCTTTTTCCCAAAACAATGAAAAAATCAATAATCAAAATTTTTGCGTTTTTTTTTCGAAAAAATGAAAAAATTAACATGAAACATTTTTTTTCGATTTTTTAACTCAAATCGTTTTAGTTGTTTGTTTGTTTGCTTAAAGATATTAAAAATACAAATTTTTACGGTTTTCCCCCAAAAATACAAATTTTTACGTTTTTCAGAAACAAAAATGCGAATTTTCATGCTTTTTCCCAAAACAATTAAAAAATTCAATAATCAAAATTTTTGCGTTTTTTTTTTCAAAAAAATTGAAAAGGTGCCATGAAAATTTTCTTTCGATTTTTAACACAAATCGTTTTTGTTGATTGTTTGTTTGCTTAAAGATACTCAAAATACAAATTTTTTACGTTTTTCACAAACAAAAATGCGAATTTTCATGATTTTTCCAAAATACAACATAAAAAATTTTATTCAGATTTTTTAATTCAAATCGATTTTTGCGATTGTTTTTTTGCTTAAAAAAATTGAAAAATGACATAAAAATTTTTTTTCGATTTTTTCAAACACAAATCGTTTTTGTTGTTTGTTTGTTTCGCAAATTCAAAAACAATTGTTACTTGTAAATACAAATTTTTACGTTTTTCACAAACAAAAAATGCGAATTTTCATGTTTTTTCCCCAAAAAAATTAAGAAATTCAATATTCAAAATTTTTACGAATTTTTATGAAAAAATTTGAAAAATAACATAAAACATTTTATTTAGATTTTTTAACTCAAATCGCTTTTGTTGTTTGTTTGTTTGCTTAAATATATTCAAAATACACATTTTTGCGGTTTTCCCCCAAAAAAATACAAATTTTTACGATTTTTCACAAACAAAAATGCGAATTTTCATGTTTTTCCCCATTTTGTTGTTGCTTTTTTTGCGTTTTTCCCCAAAAAAATTCGAATATTTTCATGTTTTTTTGTTGTTGCTTTTTTACGTTTTTCGCCAAAAAAATACATTTTTACGTTTTTCACAAATCAAAATGCAAATTTTCATGTTTTTCCCCAAAAAATTGAAAAAATTCAATAATCAAAATTTTTGCGATTTTTTTTCAAAAAAATTGAAAAAATGCCATGAAAATTTTTTTTCGATTTTTTAACTCAAATCGTTTTTGTTGCTTGTTTGTTTGCTTAAAGATATTCAAAATACAAATTTTTACGTTTTCCCCAAAAAATACAAATTTTTACGTTTTTCAGAAACAAAAATGCGAATTTTCATGCTTTTTCCCAAAACAATAAAAAAATTCAATATTCAAAATTTTTGCGTTTTTTTTTTCAAAAAAATTGAAAAGGTGCCATGAAAATTTTCTTTCGATTTTTTAACACAAATCGTTTTTGTTGATTGTTTGTTTGCTTAAAGATACTCAAAATACAAATTTTTACGTTTTTCAGAAACAAAAATGCGAATTTTCATGTTTTTCCCCAAAAAAATTAAGAAATTCAATATTCAAAATTTTTGCGAATTTTTATGAAAAAATTTGAAAAATAACATAAAACATTTTATTTAGATTTTTTAACTCAAATCGTTTTTGTTGTTTGTTTGTTTGCTTAAAGATATTCAAAATACACAATTTTTACGTTTTTCAGAAACAAAAATGCGAATTTTCAAGTTTTTCCCCAAAAGAATGAAAAAATTCAATAATAAAAATTTTTGCGTTTTTTTTTTCAAAAAAAAATTGAAAAAATGCCATGATAATTTTTTTTTCGATTTTTTAATTCAAATCGTTTTTGTTGATTTTTTGTTTGCTTAAAGATACTCAAAATACACATTTTTACGTTTTTCAGAAACATAAATGCGAATTTTCATGCTTTTTCCCCAAAAAATGAAAAATTCAATAATAAAATTTTTGCGAATTTTTTTCTCAAAAAAATTGAAAAAATAACATAAAACATTTTATTTCGATTTTTTAACTCAAATCGTTTTTGTTGTTTGTTTGTTTGCTAAAGCTTAAAGATACATTCCAAAAAATACAAATTGTTTGCGTTTTTCACAAACAAAAATGCGAATTTTCATGCTTTTTCCCAAAACAATGAAAAAATTCAATAATCAATATTTTTGCGTTTTTTTTCAAAAAAATTGAAAAGGTGCCATGAAAATTTTCTTTCGATTTTTAACACAAATCGTTTTTGTTGATTGTTTGTTTGCTTAAATATACTCAAAATACAAATTTTTACGTTTTTCAGAAACAAAAATGCGAATTTTCATGTTTTTCCCAAAAAGAATGAAAAAATTCAATATTTAAAATTTTTTCCGTTTTTTTTTTCAAAAAAATTGAAGAAATGCCATGAATATTTTTTTCAGATTTTTTAACTCAAATCGCTTTTGTTGTTTGTTTGGTTTGCTTAAAGATATTCAAAATACAAATTTTTACGGTTTTCCCCAAAAAAATACAAATTTTTACATTTTACAAACAAAAATGGATTTTCATTTTTCCCAAAAAATTGAAAAAATTCAATTATCAAAATTTTTGCGTTTTTTTTTTCAAAAAAATGGATAAAATGACATGAAATATTTTTTTTTCGATTTTTTAATTCAAATCGTTTTTGTTGATTGTTTGTTTGCTTAAAGATACTCAAAATACAAATTTTTTACGTTTTTCACAAACAAAAATTCGAATTTTCATGCTCTTTCCCAAAACAATGAAAAAATTCAATAATCAAAATTTTTGCGTTTTTCTTTTTTTAAAATGGAAAAAATGACATGAAACATTTTTTTTTCGATTTTTTAACTCAAATCGTTTTTGTTGTTTGTTTGTTTGCTTAAAGATATTCAAAATACAAATTTTTACGGTTTTCGCCCCAAAAATACAAATTTTTACGTTTTTCAGAAACAAAAATGCGAATTTTCATGCTTTTTCCCAAAAAAATTAAAAAATTCAATATTCAAAATTTTTGCGAATTTTTTTCAAAAAATATTAAAAATATAACATAAAACATTTTATTTAGATTTTTTAACTCAAATCGCTTTTGTTGTTTGTTTGTTTGCTTAAAGATATTAAAAATACAAATTTTTACGGTTTTCGCCCCAAAAATACAAATTTTTACGTTTTTCAGAAACAAAAATGCGAATTTTCATGCTTTTTCCCAAAACAATGAAAAAATTCAATAATCAAAATTTTTGCGTTTTTTTTTCAAAAAAATTGAAAAAATGCCATGAAAATTTTCTTTCGATTTTTAACTCAAATCGTTTTTGTTGTTTGTTTGTTTGCTTAAAGATATTCAAAATACACATTTTTACGGTTTTCCCCAAAAAATACAAATTTTTACGTTTTTCACAAACAAAAATGCGAATTTTCATGCTTTTTCCCAAAAACAATGAAAAAATTCAATATATCAAAATTTTTGCGTTTTTTTTTTCAAAAAAATTGAAAAGGTGCCATGAAAATTTTCTTTCGATTTTTAACACAAATCGTTTTTGTTGATTGTTTGTTTGCTTAAATATACTCAAAATACAAATTTTTACGTTTTTCAGAAACAAAAATGCGAATTTTCATGTTTTTCCCCAAAAAAATTAAGAAATTCAATATTCAAAATTTTTGCGAATTTTTATGAAAAAATTTGAAAAATAACATAAAACATTTTATTTAGATTTTTTAACTCAAATCGCTTTTGTTGTTTGTTTGTTTGCTTAAATATATTAAAAATACACATTTTTACGGTTTTCCCCAAAAAGATACAAATTTTTACGTTTTTCAGAAACAAAAATGCGAATTTTCAAGTTTTTCCCCCAAAAGAATGAATAAATTCAATAATAAAAATTTTTGAGTTTTTTTTTCAAAAAAATTGAAAAAATGCCATGAAAATTTTTTTTCGATTTTTTAATTGAAATGGTTTTTGTTGATTGTTTGTTTGCTTAAAGATACTCAAAATACAAATTTTTTACGTTTTTCAAAAACAAAAATGCGAATTTTCATGCTTTTTCCCAAAACAATAAAAAAATTCAATATTTAAAATTTTTGCGTTTTTTTCTCAAAAAAATTAAAAAGGTGCCATGAAAATTTTCTTTCGATTTTTAACACAAATCGTTTTTGTTGATTGTTTGTTTGCTTAAAGATACTCAAAAATACAAATTTTTACGTTTTTCAGAAACAAAAATGCGAATTTTCATGTTTTTTCCCAAAAAAAATTAAGAAATTCAATATTCAAAATTTTTCCGAATTTTTATGAAAAAATTTGAAAAATAACATAAAACATTTTATTTAGATTTTTTAACTCAAATCGCCTTTGTTGTTTGTTTTTTTGCTTAAATATATTCAAAATACACATTTTTGCGGTTTACCCCAAAAAAATACAAATTTTTACGATTTTCACAAACAAAAATGCGAATTTTCATGTTTTTCCCCATTTTGTTGTTGCTTTTTTGCGTTTTTCCCCAAAAAAAAATTCGAATTTTCATGTTTTTTTGTTGTTGCTTTTTTACGTTTTTCCCCAAAAAAATACATTTTTACGTTTTTCACAAATCAAAATGCAAATTTTCATGTTTTTCACCAAAAAATTGAAAAAAATCAATTATCAAAATTTTAGCGATTTTTTCTCAAAAAAATTGAAAAAATGCCATGAAATTTTTTTTTCGATTTTTAACTCAAATCGTTTTTGTTGTTTGTTTGTTTGCTTAAAGATATTCAAAATACAAATTTTTACCGTTTTCCCCAAAAAATACAAATTTTTACGTTTTTCACAAACCAAAATGCGAATTTTCATGCTTTTTCCAAAAACAATGAAAAAATTCAATAATCAATATTTTTGCGTTTTTTTTTCAAAAAAATTGAAAAGGTGCCATGAAAATTTTCTTTCGATTTTTAACACAAATCGTTTTTGTTGATTGTTTGTTTGCTTAAAGATACTCAAAATACAAATTTTTACGTTTTTCAGAAACAAAAATGCGAATTTTCATGTTTTTCCCAAAAAAATTAAGAAATTCAATATTCAAAATTTTTCCGAATTTTTATGAAAAAATTTGAAAAATAACATAAAACATTTTATTTAGATTTTTTAACTCAAATCGCCTTTGTTGTTTGTTTTTTTGCTTAAATATATTCAAAATACACATTTTTGCGGTTTACCCCAAAAAAATACAAATTTTTACGATTTTCACAAACAAAAATGCGAATTTTCATGTTTTTCCCCATTTTGTTGTTGCTTTTTTGCGTTTTTCCCCAAAAAAAAATTCGAATTTTCATGTTTTTTTGTTGTTGCTTTTTTACGTTTTTCCCCAAAAAAATACATTTTTACGTTTTTCACAAATCAAAATGCAAATTTTCATGTTTTTCACCAAAAAATTGAAAAAAATCAATTATCAAAATTTTTGCGATTTTTTCTCAAAAAAATTGAAAAAATGCCATGAAATTTTTTTTTTCGATTTTTAACTCAAATCGTTTTTGTTGTTTGTTTGTTTGCTTAAAGATATTCAAAATACAAATTTTTACCGTTTTCCCCAAAAAATACAAATTTTTACGTTTTTCAGAAACCAAAATGCGAATTTTCATGCTTTTTCCCCAAAACAATGAAAAAATTCAATAATCAAAATTTTTGCGTTTTTTTTCAAAAAAATTGAAAAGGTGCCATGAAAATTTTCTTTCGATTTTTAACACAAATCGTTTTTGTTGATTGTTTGTTTGCTTAAAGATACTCAAAATACAAATTTTTACGTTTTTCAGAAACAAAAATGCGAATTTTCATATTTTTCCCCAAAAAAAATTAAGAAATTCAATATTCAAAATTTTTGCGATTTTTTATGAAAAAATTTGAAAAATACCATAAAACATTTTATTTCGATTTTTTAACTCAAATCGTTTTTGTTGTTTGTTTGTTTGCTTAAATATATTCAAAATACACAATTTTTACGTTTTTCAGAAACAAAAATGCGAATTTTCAAGTTTTTCCCCCAAAAAAATGAAAAAATTCAATAATCAAAATTTTTGCGTTTTTTTTTTTAAAAAAATTGAAAAAATGCCATTTTAATTTTTTTTCGATTTTTTAACTCAAATCGTTTTTGTTGTTTGTTTGTTTGCTTAAAGATATTCAAAATACAAATTTTTTACGTTTTTCACAAACCAAAAATGCGAATTTTCATGCTTTTTCCAAAAACAATGAAAAAATTCAATAATCAATATTTTTGCGTTTTTTTTTTCAAAAAAATTGAAAAGGTGCCATGAAAATTTTCTTTCGATTTTTAACACAAATCGTTTTTGTTGATTGTTTGTTTGCTTAAAGAAACTCAAAATACAAATTTTTACGTTTTTCAGAAACAAAAATGCGAATTTTCATGTTTTTCCCCAAAAAAATTAAGAAATTCAATATTCAAAATTTTTGCGAATTTTTTCTGAAAAAATTTGAAAAATAACATAAAACATTTTATTTCGATTTTTTAACTCAAATCGTTTTTGTTGTTTGTTTGTTTGCTTAAAATATATTCAAAAATACACATTTTTACGTTTTTCACAAACAAAAATGCGAATTTTCATGTTTTTCCCCAAAAGAATGAAAAAATTCAATAATAAAAATTTTTGAGTTTTTTTTTCAAAAAAAATTGAAAAATGCCATGATTATTTTTTTTCGATTTTTTAACTCAAATCGTTTTTGTTGATTGTTTGTTTGCTTAAAGATACTCAAAATACAAATTTTTTACGTTTTTCACAAACAAAAATGCGAATTTTCATGCTTTTTCCCAAAACAATGAAAAAATCAATATTCAAAATTTTTGCGTTTTTTTTTTCAAAAAAATTGAAAAAATGACATAAAACATTTTTTTTCGATTTTTTAACTCAAATCGTTTTTGTTGTTTGTTTGTTTGCTTAAAGATATTCAAAAAATACAAATTTTTACGGTTTTCCCCAAAAAATACAAATTTTTACGTTTTTCAGAAACAAAAATGCGAATTTTCATGCTTTTTCCCAAAACAATGAAAAAATTCAATATTCAAAATTTTTGCGATTTTTTTTCAAAAAAATTGAAAAAATAACATAAAACATTTTTTTTCGATTTTTTAATTCAAATCGTTTTTGTTGATTGTTTGTTTGCTTAAAGATACTCAAAATACAAATTTTTTACGTTTTTCACAAACCAAAATGCGAATTTTCATGCTTTTTCCCAAAACAATTAAAAAATTCAATAATCAATATTTTTGCGTTTTTTTTTTCAAAAAAATTGAAAAGGTGACATGAAACATTTCTTTCGATTTTTAACACAAATCGTTTTTGTTGATTGTTTGTTTGCTTAAATATATTCAAAAATACAAATTTTTACGTTTTTCAGAAACAAAAATGCGAATTTTCATGTTTTTCCCACACAAAAAGAATGAAAAAATTCAATATTCAAAATTTTTGCGTTTTTTTTTTCAAAAAAAATTGAAAAAATGACATGAATATTTTTTTTCAATTTTTTAACTCAAATCGTTTTTGTTGTTTGTTTGGTTTGCTTAAAGATATTAAAAATACAAATTTTTACGGTTTTCCCCAAAAAATACAAATTTTTACGATTTTCACAAACAAAAATGCGAATTTTCATGTTTGTTTGTTTGCTTAAAGATATTCAAAATACAAATTTTTTGCGTTTTTCACAAACCAAAATGCGAATTTTCATGCTTTTTCCCAAAACAATGAAAAAATTCAATAATCAATATTTTTGCGTTTTTTTTTCAAAAAAATTGAAAAGGTGCCATGAAAATTTTCTTTCGATTTTTTAACACAAATCGTTTTTGTTGATTGTTTGTTTGCTTAAATATACTCAAAATACAAATTTTTACGTTTTTCAGAAACAAAAATGCGAATTTTCAAGTTTTTCCCACAAAAGAATGAAAAAATTCAATATTTAAAATTTTTTGCGTTTTTTTTTTTCAAAAAAATTGAAGAAATGCCATGAAATATTTTTTTCAATTTTTTAACTCAAATCGTTTTGTTGTTTGTTTGGTTTGCTTAAAGATATTCAATATACAAATTTTTACGTTTTTCAGAAACAAAAATGCGAATTTTCATGTTTTTCCCAAAAAAAATTAAAAAATTCAATATTCAAAATTTTTGCGAATTTTTTATGAAAAAATTTGAAAAATAACATAAAACATTTTATTTAGATTTTTTTAACTCAAATCGTCTTTGTTGTTTGTTTGTTTGCTTAAATATATTCAAAATACACATTTTTGCGGTTTACCCCAAAAAAATACAAATTTTTACGATTTTCACAAACAAAAATGCGAATTTTCATGTTTTTCCCCATTTTGTTGTTGCTTTTTTGCGTTTTTCCCCAAAAAAAAAATTCGAATTTTCATGTTTTTTTGTTGTTGCTTTTTTACGTTTTTCCCCAAAAAAATACATTTTTACGTTTTTCACAAATCAAAATGCAAATTTTCATGTTTTTCACCAAAAAATTGAAAAAAATCAATTATCAAAATTTTAGCGATTTTTTCTCAAAAAAAATTGAAAAAATGCCATGAAATTTTTTTTTCGATTTTTAACTCAAATCGTTTTTGTTGTTTGTTTGTTTGCTTAAAGATATTCAAAATACAAATTTTTACCGTTTTCCCCAAAAAATACAAATTTTTACGTTTTTCACAAACCAAAATGCGAATTTTCATGCTTTTTCCAAAAACAATGAAAAAATTCAATAATCAAAATTTTTGCGTTTTTTTTTCAAAAAAATTGAAAAGGTGCCATGAAAATTTTCTTTCGATTTTTAACACAAATCGTTTTTGTTGATTGTTTGTTTGCTTAAAGATACTCAAAATACAAATTTTTACGTTTTTCAGAAACAAAAATGCGAATTTTCATGTTTTTCCCAAAAAAAATTAAGAAATTCAATATTCAAAATTTTCCCGAATTTTTATGAAAAAATTTGAAAAATAACATAAAACATTTTATTTAGATTTTTTAACTCAAATCGCCTTTGTTGTTTGTTTTTTTTGCTTAAATATATTCAAAATACACATTTTTGCGGTTTACCCCAAAAAAATACAAATTTTTACGATTTTCACAAACAAAAATGCGAATTTTCATGTTTTTCCCCATTTTGTTGTTGCTTTTTTGCGTTTTTCCCCAAAAAAAATTCGAATTTTCATGTTTTTTTGTTGTTGCTTTTTTACGTTTTTCCCCAAAAAAATACATTTTTACGTTTTTCACAAATCAAAATGCAAATTTTCATGTTTTTCACCAAAAAATTGAAAAAAATCAATTATCAAAATTTTTAGCGATTTTTTTCTCAAAAAAATTGAAAAAATGCCATGAAATATTTTTTTTCGATTTTTAACTCAAATCGTTTTTGTTGTTTGTTTGTTTGCTTAAAGATATTCAAAATACAAATTTTTACCGTTTTCCCCAAAAAATACAAATTTTTACGTTTTTCACAAACAAAAATGCGAATTTTCATGCTTTTTCCAAAAACAATGAAAAAATTCAATAATCAATATTTTTGCGTTTTTTTTTCAAAAAAATTGAAAAGGTGCCATGAAAATTTTCTTTCGATTTTTTAACACAAATCGTTTTTGTTGATTGTTTGTTTGCTTAAAGAAACTCAAAATACAAATTTTTACGTTTTTCAGAAACAAAAATGCGAATTTTCATGTTTTTCCCCAAAAAAATTAAGAAATTCAATATTCAAAATTTTTGCGAATTTTTATGAAAAAATTTGAAAAATAACATAAAACATTTTATTTAGATTTTTTAACTCAAATCGTTTTTGTTGTTTGTTTGTTTGCTTAAATATATTCAAAATACACATTTTTACGTTTTTCAGAAACAAAAATGCGAATTTTCAAGTTTTTCCCCCAAAAGAATGAAAAAATTCAATAATAAAAATTTTTGAGTTTTTTTTTCAAAAAAAATTGAAAAATGCCATGATAATTTTTTTTCGATTTTTTAATTCAAATCGTTTTTGTTGATTGTTTGTTTGCTTAAAGATACTCAAAATACAAATTTTTTAAGTTTTTCACAAACCAAAATGCGAATTTTCATGCTTTTTCCCAAAACAATGAAAAAATCAATAATCAAAATTTTTGCGTTTTTTTTTTCAAAACAATGGAAAAAATGACATGAAACATTTTTTTTCGATTTTTTAACTCAAATCGTTTTTGTTGTTTGTTTGTTTGCTTAAAGATATTCAAAATACAAATTTTTTGCGTTTTTCACAAACCAAAATGCGAATTTTCATGCTTTTTTCCAAAACAATGAAAAAATTCAATAATTCAAATTTTTGCGTTTTTTTTTCCAAAAAAATTGAAAAAATGACATGAAACATTTTTTTCGATTTTTTTAACTCAAATCGTTTTAGTTGTTTGTTTGTTTGCTTAAAGATATTAAAAATAAAAATTTTTACGGTTTTCGCCCCAAAAATACAAATTTTTATGTTTTTCAGAAACAAAAATGCGAATTTTCATGCTTTTTCCAAAAACAATGAAAAAATTCAATATTCAAAATTTTTGTGAATTTTTTTAAAAAATATTGAAAAAATAACATAAAACATTTTATTTAGATTTTTTAATTCAAATCGTTTTTGTTGATTGTTTGTTTGCTAAAAGATACTCAAAATACAAATTTTTTGCGTTTTTCACAAACCAAAATGCGAATTTTCATGCTTTTTCCCAAAACAATGAAAAAATTCAATAATCAATATTTTTGCGTTTTTTTTTCAAAAAAATTGAAAAGGTGCCATGAAAATTTTCTTTCGATTTTTAACACAAATCGTTTTTGTTGATTGTTTGTTTGCTTAAATATACTCAAAATACAAATTTTTACGTTTTTCAGAAACAAAAATGCGAATTTTCAAGTTTTTCCCACAAAAGAATGAAAAAATTCAATATTTAAAATTTTTTCGTTTTTTTTTTCAAAAAAATTGAAGAAATGCCATGAATATTTTTTTCAATTTTTTAACTCAAATCGTTTTGTTGTTTGTTTGGTTTCTTAAAGATATTCAATATACAAATTTTTACGGTTTTCCCCAAAAAATACAAATTTTTACGATTTTCACAAACAAAAATGCGAATTTTCATGTTTTTCCCCATTTTGTTGTTGTTGCTTTTTTGCGTTTTTCCCAAAAAAAAATTCGCATTTTCATGTTTTTTTGTTGTTGCTTTTTTACGTTTTTCCCCAAAAAAATACATTTTTACGTTTTTCAAAAATCAAAATGCAAATTTTCAAGTTTTTCACCAAAAAATTGAAAAAAATCAATTATCAAAATTTTTGCGTTTTTTTTTTCAAAAAAATGGTTAAAATGACATGAAATATTTTTTTTCGATTTTTTTAACTCAAATCGTTTTAGTTGTTTGTTTGTTTGCTTAAAGATATTCAAAATACAAATTTTTACATTTTTCAGAAACAAAAATGCGAATTTTCATGCTTTTTCCCCAATATTCAAAATTTTTGCGAATTTTTTTAAAAAATATTGAAAATATAACATAAAACATTTTATTTAGATTTTTTAACTCAAATCGTTTTTGTTGTTTGTTTGTTTGCTTAAAGATATTCAAAATACAAATTTTTACGGTTTTCCCCAAAAAATACAAATTTTTACGTTTTTCAGAAACAATGAAAAAATTCAATAATCAATATTTTTGCGTTTTTTTTTTCAAAAAAATTGAAAAGGTGCCATGAAAATTTTCTTTCGATTTTTAACACAAATCGTTTTTGTTGATTGTTTGTTTGCTTAAAGATACTCAAAATACAAATTTTTACGTTTTTCACAAACAAAAATGCGAATTTTCATGCTTTTTCCCAAAAACAATGAAAAAATTCAATAATCAAAATTTTTGCGTTTTTTTTTTCAAAAAAAATTGAAAAAATGACATGAAACATTTTTTTTCGATTTTTTAATTCAAATCGTTTTTGTTGATTGTTTGTTTGCTTAAAAATACTCAAAATACAAATTTTTTACGTTTTTCACAAACAAAAATTCGAATTTTCATGCTCTTTCCCAAAACAATGAAAAAATTCAATAATCAAAATTTTTGCGTTTTTTTTTTTTTTAAAATGGAAAAAATGACATGAAACATTTTTTCTTTCGATTTTTAACACAAATCGTTTTTGTTGATTGTTTGTTTGCTTAAAGATACTCAAAATACAAATTTTTTACGTTTTTCACAAACAAAAATGCGAATTTTCAAGTTTTTCCCCCAAAAAAAATGAAAAAATTCAATAATAAAAATTTTTGAGTTTTTTTTTTCAAAAAAATTGAAAAAATTACATGAAACATTTTATTTAGATTTTTTAACTCAAATCGTTTTTGTTGTTTGTTTGTTTGCTTAAAGATATTCAAAATACAAATTTTTACAGTTTTCGCCCCAAAAATACAAATTTTTACGTTTTTCAGAAACAAAAATGCGAATTTTCATGCTTTTTCCCCAAAAAAAATTAAAAAATTCAATATTCAAAATTGTTGCGATTTTTTCTCAAAAAATTGAAAAAATGCCATGAAATTTTTTTTTCGATTTTTAACTCAAATCGTTTTTGTTGTTTGTTTGTTTGCTTAAAGATATTCAAAATACAAATTTTTACCGTTTTCTCCAAAAAATACAAATTTTTACGTTTTTCACAAACCAAAATGCGAATTTTCATGCTTTTTCCAAAAACAATGAAAAAAATTCAATAATCAATATTTTTGCGGTTTTTTTTCAAAAAAATTGAAAAGGTGCCATGAAAATTTTCTTTCGATTTTTAACACAAATCGTTTTTGTTGATTGTTTGTTTGCTTAAAATACTCAAAATACAAATTTTTACGTTTTTCAGAAACAAAAATGCGAATTTTCATGTTTTTCCCCAAAAAAATTAAGAAATTCAATATTCAAAATTTTTGCGAATTTTTATGAAAAAATTTGAAAAATAACATAAAACATTTTATTTAGATTTTTTAACTCAAATCGCTTTTGTTGTTTGTTTGTTTGCTTAAATATATTCAAAATACACATTTTTACGGTTTTCCCCAAAAAGATACAAATTTTTACGTTTTTCAGAAACAAAAATGCGAATTTTCAAGTTTTTCCCCAAAAAGAATTAATAAATTCAATAATCAAAATTTTTGCGTTTTTTTTTTTCAAAAAAATTGAAAAAATGCCATAAAAATTTTTTTTTCGATTTTTTAACTCAAATCGTTTTGTTGATTGTTTGTTTGCTTAAAGATACTCAAAATACAAATTTTTTACGTTTTTCACAAACAAAAATGCGAATTTTCATGCTTTTTCCCAAAAAAAAATTAAAAAATTCAATATTCAAAATTGTTTGCGAATTTTTTTAAAAAATATTGAAAAAATAACATAAAACATTTTATTTAGATTTTTTAACTCAAATCGTTTTTGTTGTTTGTTTGTTTGCTTAAAGATATTCAAAATACAAATTTTTACGGTTTTCCCCAAAAAAACACAAATTTTTACGTTTTTCAGAAACAAAAATGCGAATTTTCATGCTTTTTCCCAAAACAATTAAAAAATTCAATATTTAAAGTTTTTGCGTTTTCTTCTCAAAAAAATTAAAAAGGTGCCATGAAAATTTTCTTTCGATTTTTACGATTTTCACAAACAAAAATGCGAATTTTCATGTTTTTCCCCAATTTTGTTGTTGTTGCTTTTTTGCGTTTTTTCCCCAAAAAAATTCGAAAAATTTTTTCATGTTTTTTTGTTGTTGATTTTTTACGTTTTTCTCCAAAAAAATACATTTTTACGTTTTTCAGAAATCAAAATGCGAATTTTCATGTTTTTCACCAAAAAATTGAAAAAATTCAATATATCAAAATTTTTGCGATTTTTTCTCAAAAAATTGAAAAAATGCCATGAAAATTTTTTTTCGATTTTTTAACTCAAATCGTTTTTGTTGTTTGTTTGTTTGCTTAAAGATATTCAAAATACACATTTTTACGGTTTTCCCCAAAAAGATACAAATTTTTACGTTTTTCAGAAACAAAAATGCGAATTTTCATGTTTTTCCCCCAAAAGAATGAAAAAATTCAATAATAAAAATTTTTGAGTTTTTTTTTCAAAAAAATTGAAAAAATGCCATGATAATTTTTTTTCAATTTTTTAATTCAAATTGTTTTTGTTGATTGTTTGTTTGCTTAAAGATACTCAAAATACAAATTTTTACGGTTTTCCCCAAAAAATACAAATTTTTACGATTTTCACAAACAAAAATGCGAATTTTCATGTTTTCCCCATTTTGTTGTTGTTGCTTTTTTGCGTATTTCCCCAAAAAAATTCGAATTTTCATGTTTTTTTTATTGTTGCTTTTTTACGTTTTTCCCCAAAAAAATACATTTTTACGTTTTTCACAAATCAAAATGCAAATTTTCATGTTTTTCACCAAAAATTGAAAAAAATCAATTATCAAAATTTTAGCGATTTTTCTCAAAAAAATTGAAAAAATGCCATGAAATTTTTTTTTCGATTTTTAACTCAAATCGTTTTTGTTGTTTATTTGTTTGCTTAAAGATATTCAAAATACGAATTTTTACCGTTTTCTCCAAAAAAAATACAAATTTTTACGTTTTTCACAAACCAAAATGCGAATTCTCATGCTTTTTCCCAAAACAATGAAAGAATTCAATAATCAAAATTTTTGCGTTTTTTTTTTCAAAAAAATGGAAAAAATGACATGTAATATTTTTTTTCAATTTTTTTAACTCAAATCGTTTTAGTTGTTTGTTTGTTTGCTTAAAGATATTCAAAATACAAATTTTTACGGTTTTCCCCAAAAAATACAAATTTTTACGTTTTTCAGAAACAAAAATGCGAATTTTCATGCTTTTTCCCAAAACAATTAAAAAATTCCATATTTAAAATTTTTGCGTTTTTTTCTCAAAAAAATTCAAAAGCTGCCATGAAAATTTTCTTTCGATTTTTAACACAAATCGTTTTTGTTGATTGTTTGTTTGCTTAAAGATACTCAAAATACAAATTTTTACGTTTTTCAGAAACAAAAATGCGAATTTTCATGTTTTTCCCCAAAAAAATTAAGAAATTCAATATTCAAAATTTTTGCGAATTTTTATGAAAAAATTTGAAAAATAACATAAAACATTTTATTTAGATTTTTTAACTCAAATCGCTTTTGTTGTTTGTTTGTTTGCTTAAATATATTCAAAATACACATTTTTACGGTTTTCTCCAAAAAGATACAAATTTTTACGTTTTTCACAAACAAAAATGCGAATTTTCATGCTTTTTCCCCAAAAAAAATTAAAAAATTCAATATTCAAAATGTTTGCGAATTTTTTTAAAAAATATTGAAAATATAACATAAAACATTTTATTTCGATTTTTTAACTCAAATCGTTTTTGTTGTTTGTTTGTTTGCTTAAAGATATTCAAAATACAAATTTTTACGGTTTTCCCCAAAAAATACAAATTTTTACGTTTTTCAGAAACAAAAATGCGAATTTTCATGCTTTTTCCCCAAAAAAATTAAAAAATTCAATATTCAAAATTTTTGCGAATTTTTATGAAAAAATTTGAAAAATAACATAAAACATTTTATTTAGATTTTTTAACTCAAATCGTTTTTGTTGTTTGTTTGTTTGCTTAAAGATATTCAAAATACAAATTTTTACGGTTTTCCCCAAAAAGATACAAATTTTTACGTTTTTCAGAAACAAAAATGCGAATTTTCAAGTTTTTCCCCAAAAGAATGAAAAAATTCAATATTAAAAATTTTTGCGTTTTTTTTTCAAAAAAATTGAAAAAATGCCATGAAAATTTTTTTTCGATTTTTTAATTCAAATCGTTTTTGTTGATTGTTTGTTTGCTTAAAAATACTCAAAATACAAATTTTTTACGTTTTTCACAAACAAAAATGCGAATTTTCATGCTTTTTCCCAAAACAATGAAAAAATTCAATAATCAAAATTTTTGCGTTTTTTTTTTTTCGAAAAAAATGAAAAAATTAACATGAAACATTTTTTTCGATTTTTTAACTCAAATCGTTTTAGTTGTTTGTTTGTTTGCTTAAAGATATTAAAAATACAATATTTTACGTTTTTCAGAAACAAAAATGCGAATTTTCATGCTTTTTCCCAAAAAAAAATTAAAAAATTCAATATTCAAAATGTTTGCGAATTTTTTTAAAAAATATTGAAAATATAACATAAAACATTTTATTTAGATTTTTTAACTCAAATCGTTTTTGTTGTTTGTTTGTTTGCTTAAAGATATTCAAAATACAAATTTTTACGGTTTTCCCCAAAAAATACAAATTTTTACGTTTTTCAGAAACAAAAATGCGAATTTTCATGCTTTTTCCCAAAACAATTAAAAAAATATTTAAAATTTTTGCGTTTTTTTTTCAAAAAAATTGAAAAGGTGCCATGAAAATTTTCTTTCGATTTTTAACACAAATCGTTTTTGTTGATTGTTTGTTTGCTTAAAGATACTCAAAATACAAATTTTTACGTTTTTCAGAAACAAAAATGCGAATTTTCATGTTTTTCCCCAAAAAAATTAAGAAATTCAATATTCAAAATTTTTGCGAATTTTTATGAAAAAATTTGAAAAATAACATAAAACATTTTATTTAGATTTTTTAACTCAAATCGCTTTTGTTGTTTGTTTGTTTGCTTAAATATATTCAAAATACACATTTTTACGGTTTTCCCCAAAAAGATACAAATTTTTACGTTTTTCAGAAACAAAAATGCGAATTTTCAAGTTTTTCCCCAAAAGAATGAAAAAATTCAATAATAAAAATTTTTGAGTTTTTTTTTTCAAAAAAATTGAAAAAATGCCATGAAAATTTTTTTTCGATTTTTTAATTCAAATCGTTTTTGTTGATTGTTTGTTTGCTTAAAGATACTCAAAATACAAATTTTTTACGTTTTTCAGAAACAAAAATGCGAATTTTCATGCTTTTTCCCCAAAAAAATTAAAAAATTCAATATTCAAAATTTTTGCGAATTTTTATGAAAAAATTTGAAAAATAACATAAAACATTTTATTTCGATTTTTTAACTCAAATCGTTTTTGTTGTTTGTTTGTTTGCTTAAAGATATTAAAAATACACATTTTTACGGTTTTCTCAAAAAGATACAAATTTTTACGTTTTTCAGAAACAAAAATGCGAATTTTCATGCTTTTTCCCCAAAAAAATTAAAAAATTCAATAATCAAAATTTTTGCGTTTTTTTTTCAAAAAAATTGAAAAAATGACATGAAACATTTTTTTTCGATTTTTTAACTCAAATCGTTTTTGTTGATTGTTTGTTTGCTTAAAGATACTCAAAATACAAATTTTTTACGTTTTTCACAAACAAAAATGCGAATTTTCATGCTTTTTCCCAAAACAATGAAAAAATTCAATATTTAAAATTTTTGCGTTATTTTTATCGAAAAAATTTGAAAAATAACATAAAACATTTTATTTAGATTTTTTAACTCAAATCGTTTTTGTTGTTTGTTTGTTTGCTTAAAGATATTAAAAATACAAATTTTTACGTTTTTCAGAAACAAAAATGCGAATTTTCATGCTTTTTCCCCAAAAAAAATTAAAAAATTCAATATTCAAAATGTTTGCGATTTTTTTTAAAAAATATTGAAAATATAACATAAAACATTTTATTTAGATTTTTTAACTCAAATCGTTTTTGTTGTTTGTTTGTTTGCTTAAACATATTCAAAATACAAATTTTTACGGTTTTCCCCAAAAAGATACAAATTTTTACGTTTTTCAGAAACAAAAATGCGAATTTTCATGCTTTTTCCCCAAAACAATTAAAAAATTCAATATTTAAAATTTTTGCGTTTTTTTTTCAAAAAAATTGAAAAAATGCCATGAAAATTTTTTTTCGATTTTTTAACTCAAATCGTTTTTGTTGATTGTTTGTTTGCTTAAAGATACTCAAAATACAAATTTTTTACGTTTTTCACAAACAAAAATGCGAATTTTCATGCTTTTTCCCAAAACAATGAAAAAATTCAATAATCAAAATTTTTGCGTTTTTTTTTTGAAAAAATGAAAAAATTAACATGAAACATTTTTTTCGATTTTTTAACTCAAATCGTTTTAGTTGTTTGTTTGTTTGCTTAAAGATATTAAAAATACAAATTTTTACGTTTTTCAGAAACAAAAATGCGAATTTTCATGCTTTTTCCCCAAAAAAAATTAAAAAATTCAATATTCAAAATGTTTGCGAATTTTTTTAAAAAATATTGAAAATATAACATAAAACATTTTATTTAGATTTTTTAACTCAAATCGTTTTTGTTGTTTGTTTGTTTGCTTAAACATATTCAAAATACAAATTTTTACGGTTTTCCCCAAAAAATACAAATTTTTACGTTTTTCAGAAACAAAAATGCGAATTTTCATGCTTTTTCCCCAAAAAAATTAAAAAATTCAATATTCAAAATTTTTGCGATTTTTTTTAAAAAATATTGAAAAAATAACATAAAACATTTTATTTAGATTTTTTAATTCAAATCGTTTTTGTTGATTGTTTGTTTGCTTAAAGATACTCAAAATACAAATTTTTTACGTTTTTCAGAAACAAAAATGCGAATTTTCATGCTTTTATCCCAAAAAAAATTAAAAAATTCAATATTCAAAATTTTTGCGAATTTTTTTTAAAAAATATTGAAAAAATAACATAAAACATTTTATTTAGATTTTTTAATTCAAATCGTTTTTGTTGATTGTTTGTTTGCTTAAAGATACTCAAAATACAAATTTTTTACGTTTTTCAGAAACAAAAATGCGAATTTTCATGCTTTTTCCCAAAACAATTAAGAAATTCAATATTTAAAATTTTTGCGTTTTTTTCTCAAAAAAATTGAAAAGGTGCCATGAAACATTTTTTTTCGATTTTTTAACTCAAATCGTTTTAGTTGTTTGTTTGTTTGCTTAAAGATATTAAAAATACAAATTTTTACGTTTTTCAGAAACAAAAATGCGAATTTTCAAGTTTTTCCCCAAAAGAATGAAAAAATTCAATAATAAAAATTTTTGAGTTTTTTTTCAAAAAAATTGAAAAAATGCCATGAAAATTTTTTTTCGATTTTTTAATTGAAATGGTTTTTGTTGATTGTTTGTTTGCTTAAAGATACTCAAAATACAAATTTTTTACGTTTTTCACAAACAAAAATGCGAATTTTCATGCTTTTTCCCAAAACAATGAAAAAATTCAATAATCAAAATTTTTGCGTTTTTTTTTCGAAAAAATGAAAAAATTAACATGAAACATTTTTTTTCGATTTTTGAACTCAAATCGTTTTAGTTGTTTGTTTGTTTGCTTAAAGATATTCAAAATACAAATTTTTACGGTTTTCTCCCCAAAAATACAAATTTTTACGTTTTTCAGAAACAAAAATGCGAATTTTCATGCTTTTTCCCAAAACAATTAAAAAATTCAATATTCAAAATTTTTGCGTTTTTTTTTCAAAAAAATTGAAAAGGTGCCATGAAACATTTTCTTTCGATTTTTAACACAAATCGTTTTTGTTGATTGTTTGTTTGCTTAAAGATACTCAAAATACAAATTTTTACGTTTTTCAGAAACAAAAATGCGAATTTTCATGTTTTTCCCAAAAAAATTAAGAAATTCAATATTCAAAATTTTTGCGAATTTTTATGAAAAAATTTGAAAAATAACATAAAACATTTTATTTAGATTTTTTAACTCAAATCGCTTTTGTTGTTTGTTTGTTTGCTTAAATATATTCAAAATACACATTTTTACGGTTTTCCCCAAAAAGATACAAATTTTTACGTTTTTCAGAAACAAAAATGCGAATTTTCAAGTTTTTCCCCCAAAAGAATGAAAAAATTCAATAATAAAAATTTTTGAGTTTTTTTTTTCAAAAAAATTGAAAAAATGCCATGATAATTTTTTTTCGATTTTTTAATTCAAATCGTTTTTGTTGATTGTTTGTTTGCTTAAAGATACTCAAAATACAAATTTTTTACGTTTTTCACAAACAAAAATGCGAATTTTCATGCTTTTTCCCAAAACAATGAAAAAATCAATAATCAAAATTTTTGCGTTTTTTTTTTCGAAAAAATGAAAAAATTAACATGAAACATTTTTTTTCGATTTTTTAACTCAAATCGTTTTAGTTGTTTGTTTGTTTGCTTAAAGATATTAAAAATACAAATTTTTACGGTTGTCTCCCCAAAAATACAAATTTTTACGTTTTTCAGAAACAAAAATGCGAATTTTCATGCTTTTTCCCCAAAAAAATTAAAAAATTCAATATTCAAAATTTTTGCGAATTTTTTTTAAAAAATATTGAAAAAATAACATAAAACATTTTATTTAGATTTTTTAATTCAAATCGTTTTTGTTGATTGTTTGTTTGCTTAAAGATACTCAAAATACAAATTTTTTACGTTTTTCACAAACAAAAATGCGAATTTTCATGCTTTTTCCCAAAACAATGAAAAAATTCAATAATCAAAATTTTTGCGTTTTTTTTTTCGAAAAAATTGAAAAAATTAACATGAAACATTTTTTTTCGATTTTTTAACTCAAATCGTTTTAGTTGTTTGTTTGTTTGCTTAAAGATATTAAAAATACAAATTTTTACGGTTGTCTCCCCAAAAAATACAAATTTTTACGTTTTTCAGAAACAAAAATGCGAATTTTCATGCTTTTTCCCAAAAAAAATTAAAAAATTCAATATTCAAAATTTTTGCGAATTTTTTTAAAAAATATTGAAAAAATAACATAAAACATTTTATTTAGATTTTTTAACTCAAATCGTTTTTGTTGATTGTTTGTTTGCTTAAAGATACTCAAAATACAAATTTTTTACGTTTTTCAGAAACAAAAATGCGAATTTTCATGCTTTTTCCCAAAACAATTAAAAAATTCAATATTCAAAATTTTTGCGTTTTTTTCTCAAAAAAATTGAAAAGATGCCATGAAAATTTTTTTTCGATTTTTTAACTCAAATCGTTTTTGTTGATTGTTTGTTTGCTTAAAGATACTCAAAATACAAATTTTTACGTTTTTCAGAAACAAAAATGCGAATTTTCAAGTTTTTCCCCAAAAGAATGAAAAAATTCAATAATAAAATTTTTTGAGTTTTTTTTTCAAAAAAATTGAAAAAATGCCATGAAAATTTTTTTTCGATTTTTTAATTCAAATCGTTTTTGTTGATTGTTTGTTTGCTTAAAGATACTCAAAATACAAATTTTTTACGTTTTTCAGAAACAAAAATGCGAATTTTCATGCTTTTTCCCAAAAACAATGAAAAAATTCAATAATCAAAATTTTTGCGTTTTTTTTTCGAAAAAAATGAAAAAATTAACATGAAACATTTTTTTTCGATTTTTTAACTCAAATCGTTTTAGTTGTTTGTTTGTTTGCTTAAAGATATTCAAAATACAAATTTTTACGGTTGTCTCCCCAAAAATACAAATTTTTACGTTTTTCAGAAACAAAAATGCGAATTTTCATGCTTTTTCCCCAAAAAAATTAAAAAATTCAATATTCAAAATTTTTGCGAATTTTTTTCAAAAAATATTGAAAAAATAACATGAAACATTTTATTTAGATTTTTTAATTCAAATCGTTTTTGTTGATTGTTTGTTTGCTTAAAGATACTCAAAATACAAATTTTTTACGTTTTTCACAAACAAAAATGCGAATTTTCATGCTTTTTCCCAAAACAATGAAAAAATTCAATAATCAAAATTTTTGCGTTTTTTTTTCAAAAAAATGGAAAAAATAACATGAAACATTTTTCTTCGATTTTTTAACTCAAATCGTTTTAGTTGTTTGTTTGTTTGCTTAAAGATATTAAAAATACAAATTTTTACGTTTTTCAGAAACAAAAATGCGAATTTTCATGCTTTTTCCCAAAACAATTAAAAAATTCAATATTCAAAATTTTTGCGTTTTTTTCTCAAAAAAATTGAAAAGGTGCCATGAAAATTTTCTTTCGATTTTTAACACAAATCGTTTTTGTTGATTGTTTGTTTGCTTAAAGATACTCAAAATACAAATTTTTACGTTTTTCAGAAACAAAAATGCGAATTTTCATGCTTTTTCCCCAAAAAAATTAAGAAATTCAATATTCAAAATTTTTACGAATTTTTATGAAAAAATTTGAAAAATAACATAAAACATTTTATTTAGATTTTTTAACTCAAATCGCTTTTGTTGTTTGTTTGTTTGCTTAAATATATTCAAAATACACATTTTTACGGTTTTCCCCAAAAAGATACAAATTTTTACGTTTTTCAGAAACAAAAATGCGAATTTTCAAGTTTTTTCCCCAAAAGAATGAAAAAATTCAATAATAAAAATTTTTGAGTTTTTTTTTTTCAAAAAAATTGAAAAAATGACATGATAATTTTTTTTCGATTTTTTAATTCAAATCGTTTTTGTTGATTGTTTGTTTGCTTAAAGATACTCAAAATACAAATTTTTTACGTTTTTCACAAACAAAAATGCGAATTTTCATGCTTTTTCCCAAAACAATGAAAAAATTCAATAATCAAAATTTTTGCGTTTTTTTTTCGAAAAAATTGAAAAAATTAACATGAAACATTTTTTTTCGATTTTTTAACTCAAATCGTTTTAGTTGTTTGTTTGTTTGCTTAAAGATATTAAAAATACAAATTTTTACGGTTGTCTCCCCAAAAATACAAATTTTTACGTTTTTCAGAAACAAAAATGCGAATTTTCATGCTTTTTCCCAAAAAAAATTAAAAAATTCAATATTCAAAATTTTTGCGAATTTTTTTAAAAAATATTGAAAAAATAACATAAAACATTTTATTTCGATTTTTTAACTCAAATCGTTTTTGTTGATTGTTTGTTTGCTTAAAGATATTCAAAATACAAATTTTTACGGTTTTCCCCAAAAAATACAAATTTTTACGTTTTTCAGAAACAAAAATGCGAATTTTCATGCTTTTTCCCAAAACAATTAAAAAATTCAATATTCAAAATTTTTGCGTTTTTTTTTCAAAAAAATTGAAAAGGTGACATGAAACATTTTTTTTCGATTTTTTAACTCAAATCGTTTTTGTTGATTGTTTGTTTGCTTAAAGATACTCAAAATACAAATTTTTTACGTTTTTCAGAAACAAAAATGCGAATTTTCAAGTTTTTCCCCCAAAAGAATGAAACAATTCAATAATAAAAATTTTTGAGTTTTTTTTTTCAAAAAAATTGAAAAAATGCCATGAAATATTTTTTTTCGATTTTTTAATTCAAATCGTTTTTGTTGATTGTTTGTTTGCTTAAAGATACTCAAAATACAAATTTTTACGTTTTTCACAAACAAAAATGCGAATTTTCATGCTTTTTCCCAAAACAATGAAAAAATTCAATAATCAAAATTTTTGCGTTTTTTTTTTCGAAAAAATGAAAAAATTAACATGAAACATTTTTTTTCGATTTTTTAACTCAAATCGTTTTAGTTGTTTGTTTGTTTGCTTAAAGATATTAAAAATACAAATTTTTACGGTTTTCGCCCAAAAAATACAAATTTTTACGTTTTTCAGAAACAAAAATGCGAATTTTCATGCTTTTTCCCAAAAACAATGAAAAAATTCAATAATCAAAATTTTTGCGTTTTTTTTTCAAAAAAATTGAAAAGGTGCCATGAAAATTTTCTTTCGATTTTTAACACAAATCGTTTTTGTTGATTGTTTGTTTGCTTAAAGATACTCAAAATACAAATTTTTACGTTTTTCAGAAACAAAAATGCGAATTTTCATGTTTTTCCCCAAAAAAATTAAGAAATTCAATATTCAAAATTTTTACGAATTTTTATGAAAAAATTTGAAAAATAACATAAAACATTTTATTTAGATATTTTAACTCAAATCGCTTTTGTTGTTTGTTTGTTTGCTTAAATATATTAAAAATACACATTTTTACGGTTTTCCCCAAAAAGATACAAATTTTTACGTTTTTCAGAAACAAAAATGCGAATTTTCAAGTTTTTCCCCCAAAAGAATGAAAAAATTCAATAATAAAAATTTTTGCGTTTTTTTTTCAAAAAAATTGAAAAAATGCCATGAAAATTTTTTTTCGATTTTTTAATTGAAATGGTTTTTGTTGATTGTTTGTTTGCTTAAAGATACTCAAAATACAAAGTTTTTACGTTTTTCACAAACAAAAATGCGAATTTTCATGCTTTTTCCCAAAACAATGAAAAAATTCAATAATCAAAATTTTTGCGTTTTTTTTTTCGAAAAAATTAAAAAATTAACATGAAACATTTTTTTTCGATTTTTTAACTCAAATCGTTTTAGTTGTTTGTTTGTTTGCTTAAAGATATTAAAAATACAAATTTTTACGGTTGTCTCCCCAAAAATACAAATTTTTACGTTTTTCAGAAACAAAAATGCGAATTTTCATGCTTTTTCCCCAAAAAAAATTAAAAAATTCAATATTCAAAATGTTTGCGAATTTTTGTTAAAAAATATTGAAAATATAACATAAAACATTTTATTTAGATTTTTTAACTCAAATCGTTTTTGTTGTTTGTTTGTTTGCTTAAAGATATTCAAAATACAAATTTTTACGGTTTTCCCCAAAAAATACAAATTTTTACGTTTTTCAGAAACAAAAATGCGAATTTTCATGCTTTTTCCCAAAACAATGAAAAAATTCAATAATCAAAATTTTTGCGTTTTTTTTTCAAAAAAATTGAAAAAATGCCATGAAAATTTTCTTTCGATTTTTTAACTCAAATCGTTTTTGTTGATTGTTTGTTTGCTTAAAGATACTCAAAATACAAATTTTTACGTTTTTCAGAAACAAAAATGCGAATTTTCATGCTTTTTCCCAAAACAATTAAGAAATTCAATATTTAAAATTTTTGCGTTTTTTTTTCAAAAAAATTGAAAAAGTAACATGAAACATTTTTTTTCGATTTTTTAACTCAAATCGCTTTTAGTTGTTTGTTTGTATGCTTAAATATATTAAAAATACACATTTTTACGGTTTTCCCCAAAAAGATACAAATTTTTACGTTTTTCAGAAACAAAAATGCGAATTTTCATGCTTTTTTTCCAAAACAATGAAAAAATTCAATAATCAAAATTTTTGCGTTTTTTTTTTCAAAAAAATTGAAAAAATGCCATGAAACATTTTTTTTCGATTTTTTAACTCAAATCGTTTTTGTTGATTGTTTGTTTGCTTAAAGATACTCAAAATACAAATTTTTTACGTTTTTCACAAACAAAAATGCGAATTTTCATGCTTTTTCCCCAAAAAAAATTAAAAAATTCAATATTCAAAATTTTTGCGAATTTTTTTAAAAATTATTGAAAAATAACATAAAACATTTTATTTAGATTTTTTAACTCAAATCGTTTTTGTTGTTTGTTTGTTTGCTTAAAGATATTCAAAATACAAATTTTTACGGTTTTCCCCAAAAAATACAAATTTTTACGTTTTTCCCCAAAACAATTAAAAAATTCAATATTCAAAATTTTTGCGTTTTTTTTTTAAAAAAATTGAAAAAGTGCCATGAAAATTTTCTTTCGATTTTTTAACTCAAATCGTTTTTGTTGTTTGATTGTTTGTTTGCTTAAAGATACTCAAAATACAAATTTTTACGTTTTTCAGAAACAAAAATGCGAATTTTCATGTTTTTCCCAAAAAAATTAAAAAATTCAATATTCAAAATTTTTGCGAATTTTTTTTCAAAAAAATTGAAAAAATAACATAAAACATTTTATTTCGATTTTTTAACTCAAATCGTTTTTGTTGTTTGTTTGTTTGCTTAAATGATATTCAAAATACACATTTTTACGGTTTTCCCCAAAAAAATACAAATTTTTACGTTTTTCAGAAACAAAAATGCGAATTTTCATGCTTTTTCCCAAAAAAATTAAAAAATTCAATATTCAAAATTTTTAGCGAATTTTTTCAAAAAAATTGAAAAATAACATAAAACATTTTATTTCGATTTTTTAACTCAAATCGCTTTTAGTTGTTTGTTTGTTTGCTTAAAGATATTCAAAATACACATTTTTACGGTTTTCCCCAAAAAGATACAAATTTTTACGTTTTTCAGAAACAAAAATGCGAATTTTCAAGTTTTTCCCCCAAAAGAATGAAAAAATTCAATAATAAAAATTTTTGAGTTTTTTTTTTTCAAAAAAATTGAAAAAATGCCATGAAAATTTTTTTTCGATTTTTTAATTCAAATCGTTTTTGTTGATTGTTTGTTTGCTTAAAGATACTCAAAATACAAATTTTTTACGTTTTTCACAAACAAAAATGCGAATTTTCATGCTTTTTCCCAAAACAATGAAAAAATTCAATTAATTCAAAATTTTTGCGTTTTTTTTTCAAAAAAATGGAAAAAATGACATGAAACATTTTTTTTCGATTTTTTAACTCAAATCGTTTTAGTTGTTTGTTTGTTTGCTTAAAGATATTAAAAATACAAATTTTTACGTTTTTCAGAAACAAAAATGCGAATTTTCATGCTTTTTCCCCAAAAAAATTAAAAAATTCAATATTCAAAATTTTTGCGAATTTTTTTTAAAAAATATTGAAAATATAACATAAAACATTTTATTTAGATTTTTTAACTCAAATCGTTTTTGTTGTTTGTTTGTTTGCTTAAAGATATTCAAAATACAAATTTTTACGGTTTTCCCCAAAAAGATACAAATTTTTACGTTTTTCAGAAACAAAAATGCGAATTTTCAAGTTTTTCCCCCAAAAGAATGAAAAAATTCAATAATAAAAATTTTTGAGTTTTTTTTTCAAAAAAATTGAAAAAATGCCATGAAAATTTTTTTTCGATTTTTTAACTCAAATCGTTTTTGTTGATTGTTTGTTTGCTTAAAGATACTCAAAATACAAATTTTTTACGTTTTTCACAAACAAAAATGCGAATTTTCATGCTTTTTCCCAAAACAATGAAAAAATCAATAATCAAAATTTTTGCGTTTTTTTTTCGAAAAAAATGAAAAAATTAACATGAAACATTTTTTTTTCGATTTTTTAACTCAAATCGTTTTAGTTGTTTGTTTGTTTGCTTAAAGATATTAAAAATACGAATTTTTACGGTTGTCTCCCCAAAAATACAAATTTTTACGTTTTTCAGAAACAAAAATGCGAATTTTCATGCTTTTTCCCCAAAAAAAATTAAAAAATTCAATATTCAAAATGTTTGCGAATTTTTTTTAAAAAATATTGAAAATATAACATAAAACATTTTATTTAGATTTTTTAACTCAAATCGTTTTAGTTGTTTGTTTGTTTGCTGAAAGATATTCAAAATACAAATTTTTACGGTTTTCCCCAAAAAATACAAATTTTTACGTTTTTCAGAAACAAAAATGCGAATTTTCATGTTTTTTCCCAAAAACAATGAAAAAATTCAATAATTCAAAATTTTTGCGTTTTTTTTTTCAAAAAAATTGAAAAAATGCCATGATAAATTTTTTTTCGATTTTTAACACAAATCGTTTTTGTTGATTGTTTGTTTGCTTAAAGATACTCAAAATACAAATTTTTACGTTTTTCAGAAACAAAAATGCGAATTTTCATGTTTTTCCCCAAAAAAATTAAGAAATTCAATATTCAAAATTTTTACGAATTTTTATGAAAAAATTTGAAAAATAACATAAAACATTTTATTTAGATATTTTAACTCAAATCGTTTTTGTTGTTTGTTTGTTTGCTTAAAGATATTCAAAATACAAATTTTTACGGTTTTCCACAAAAAATACAAATTTTTACGTTTTTCAAAAACAAAAATGCGAATTTTCATGCTTTTTCCCAAAACAATGAAAAAATCAATAATCAAAATTTTTGCGTTTTTTTTTCGAAAAAAATGAAAAAATTAACATGAAACATTTTTTTTCGATTTTTTAACTCAAATCGTTTTAGTTGTTTGTTTGTTTGCTTAAAGATACTAAAAATACAAATTTTTACGTTTTTCAGAAACAAAAATGCGAATTTTCATGCTTTTTCCCCAAAAAAAATTAAAAAATTCAATATTCAAAATTTTTGCGAATTTTTTTCAAAAAATATTGAAAAATATAACATAAAACATTTTATTTAGATTTTTTAACTCAAATCGTTTTAGTTGTTTGTTTGTTTGCTTAAAGATATTCAAAATACAAATTTTTACGGTTTTCCCCAAAAAATACAAATTTTTACGTTTTTCAGAAACAAAAATGCGAATTTTCATGCTTTTTCCCAAAACAATTAAAAAATTCAATATTTAAAATTTTTGCGTTTTTTTTTCAAAAAAATTGAAAAGGTGCCATGAAAATTTTCTTTCGATTTTTTAACATCAAATCGTTTTTGTTGATTGTTTGTTTGCTTAAAGATACTCAAAATACAAATTTTTTACGTTTTTCACAAACAAAAATGCGAATTTTCATGCTTTTTCCCAAAACAATGAAAAAATTCAATAATCAAAATTTTTGCGTTTTTTTTTTTCGAAAAAAATGAAAAAATTAACATGAAACATTTTTTTTCGATTTTTTAACTCAAATCGTTTTAGTTGTTTGTTTGTTTGCTTAAAGATATTAAAAATACAAATTTTTACGGTTGTCTCCCCAAAAATACAAATTTTTACGTTTTTCAGAAACAAAAATGCGAATTTTCATGCTTTTTCCCCAAAAAAAATTAAAAAATTCAATATTCAAAATTTTTGGGAATTTTTTTCAAAAAATATTGAAAATATAACATAAAACATTTTATTTCGATTTTTTAACTCAAATCGTTTTTGTTGATTGTTTGTTTGCTTAAAGATACTCAAAATACAAATTTTTACGATTTTCACAAACAAAAATGCGAATTTTCATTTTTTCCCCATTTTGTTGTTGTTGCTTTTTTGCGTTTTTCCCCAAAAAAATTCGAATTTTCATGCTTTTTCCAAAAACAATGAAAAAATTCAAATTCAAAATTTTTGCGTTTTTTTTTTCAAAAAAATTGAAAAGGTGCCATGAAAATTTTCTTTCGATTTTTAACTCAAATCGTTTTTGTTGATTGTTTGTTTGCTTAAAGATACTCAAAAATACAAATTTTTACGTTTTTCAGAAACAAAAATGCGAATTTTCATGTTTTTCCCCAAAAAAATTAAGAAATTCAATATTCAAAATTTTTGCGATTTTTTATCAAAAAAATTTGAAAAAATAACATGAAACATTTTATTTCGATATTTTAACTCAAATCGTTTTTGTTGTTTGTTTGTTTGCTTAAAGATATTCAAAATACAAATTTTTACGGTTTTCCCCAAAAAATACAAATTTTTACGTTTTTCAGAAACAAAAATGCGAATTTTCATGCTTTTTCCCAAAACAATGAAAAAATCAATAATCAAAATTTTTGCGTTTTTTTTTTTCGAAAAAAATGAAAAAATTAACATGAAACATTTTTTTTCGATTTTTTAACTCAAATCGTTTTAGTTGTTTGTTTGTTTGCTTAAAGATATTAAAAATACAAATTTTTACGGTTTTCTCCCCAAAAATACAAATTTTTACGTTTTTCAGAAACCAAAATGCGAATTTTCATGCTTTTTCCCCAAAAAAAATTACAAAATTCAATATTCAAAATTTTTGCGAATTTTTTTAAAAAATATTGAAAATATAACATAAAACATTTTATTTAGATTTTTTAACTCAAATCGTTTTTGTTGTTTGTTTGTTTGCTTAAAGATATTCAAAATACACATTTTTACGGTTTTCCCCAAAAAGATACAAATTTTTACGTTTTTCAGAAACAAAAATGCGAATTTTCAAGTTTTTCCCCCAAAAGAATGAAACAATTCAATAATACAAATTTTTGAGTTATTTTTTTTAAAAAAAATTGAAAAAATGCCATGATAATTTTTTTTCGATTTTTAACACAAATCGTTTTTGTTGATTGTTTGTTTGCTTAAAGATACTCAAAATACAAATTTTTACGTTTTTCAGAAACAAAAATGCGAATTTTCATGTTTTTCCCCAAAAAAATTAAGAAATTCAATATTCAAAATTTTTGCGAATTTTTATGAAAAAATTTGAAAAATAACATAAAACATTTTATTTAGATTTTTTAACTCAAATCGTTTTTGTTGTTTGTTTGTTTGCTTAAAGATATTCAAAATACAAATTTTTACGGTTTTCCCCAAAAAATACAAATTTTTACGTTTTTCAGAAACAAAAATGCGAATTTTCATGCTTTTTCCCAAAACAATGAAAAAATTCAATAATCAAAATTTTTGCGTTTTTTTTTCAAAAAAATTGAAAAATTAACATGAAACATTTTTTTTCGATTTTTTAACTCAAATCGTTTTTGTTGATTGTTTGTTTGCTTAAAGATATGAAAAATACAATTTTTTA
This sequence comes from Drosophila siamana, assembly GCA_035047445.1. Lineage (NCBI taxonomy): Eukaryota > Metazoa > Arthropoda > Insecta > Diptera > Drosophilidae > Drosophila > Drosophila siamana. Next base: position 658,686 of record JAWNPP010000033.1, read on the forward strand.
CGTTTTTCAGAAACAAAAATGCGAATTTTCATGTTTTTTCCCCAAAAAAAATTAAAAAATTCAATATTCAAAATGTTTGCGAATTTTTTCAAAAAATATTAAAAATATAACATAAAACATTTTATTTAGATTTTTTAACTCAAATCGTTTTAGTTGTTTGTTTGTTTGCTTAAAGATATTCAAAATACAAATTTTTACGGTTTTCCCCCAAAAATACAAATTTTTACGTTTTTCAGAAACAAAAATGCGAATTTTCATGCTTTTTCCCAAAACAATTAAAAAATTCAATATTTAAAATTTTTGCGTTTTTTTTCTCAAAAAAATTGAAAAGGTGCCATGAAAATTTTCTTTCGATTTTTAACACAAATCGTTTTTGTTGATTGTTTGTTTGCTTAAAGATACTCAAAATACAAATTTTTTACGTTTTTCACAAACAAAAATGCGAATTTTCATGCTTTTTCCCAAAACAATAAAAAAATCAATAATCAAAATTTTTGCGTTTTTTTTTTCGAAAAAATGAAAAAATTAACATAAAACATTTTTTTTCGATTTTTTAACTCAAATCGTTTTAGTTGTTTGTTTGTTTGCTTAAAGATATTAAAAATACAAATTTTTACGGTTTTCTCCCCAAAAATACAAATTTTTACGTTTTTCAGAAACAAAAATGCGAATTTTCATGCTTTTTCCCCAAAAAAAATTACAAAATTCAATATTCAAAATTTTTGGGAATTTTTTTTAAAAAATATTGAAAATATAACATAAAACATTTTATTTAGATTTTTTAACTCAAATCGTTTTTGTTGTTTGTTTGTTTGCTTAAAGATACTCAAAATACAAATTTTTACGATTTTCACAAACAAAAATGCGAATTTTCATTTTTTTCCCCATTTTGTTGTTGTTGCTTTTTTGCGTTTTTCCCCAAAAAAAATTCGAATTTTCATGCGTTTTCCAAAAACAATGAAAAAATTCAATCAATATTTTTGCGTTTTTTTTTTCAAAAAAATTGAAAAGGTGCCATGAAAATTTTCTTTCGATTTTTAACACAAATCGTTTTTGTTGATTGTTTGTTTGCTTAAAGATACTCAAAATACAAATTTTTACGTTTTTCAGAAACAAAAATGCGAATTTTCATGTTTTTCCCCAAAAAAATTAAGAAATTCAATATTCAAAATTTTTACGAATTTTTATGAAAAAATTTGAAAAATAACATAAAACATTTTATTTAGATATTTTAACTCAAATCGTTTTTGTTGTTTGTTTGTTTGCTTAAAGATATTCAAAATACAAATTTTTACGGTTTTCCCCAAAAAATACAAATTTTTACGTTTTTCAGAAACAAAAATGCGAATTTTCATGCTTTTTCCCAAAACAATGAAAAAATTCAATAATCAAAATTTTTGCGTTTTTTTTTTTCGAAAAAAATGAAAAAATTAACATGAAACATTTTTTTTCGATTTTTTAACTCAAATCGTTTTAGTTGTTTGTTTGTTTGCTTAAAGATATTAAAAATACGAATTTTTACGGTTGTCTCCCAAAAATACAAATTTTTACGTTTTTCAGAAACAAAAATGCGAATTTTCATGCTTTTTCCCCAAAAAAAAATTACAAAATTCAATATTCAAAATTTTTGCGAATTTTTTTAAAAAATATTGAAAATATAACATAAAACATTTTATTTAGATTTTTTAACTCAAATCGTTTTTGTTGTTTGTTTGTTTGCTTAAAGATATTCAAAATACAAATTTTTACGGTTTTCCCCAAAAAATACAAATTTTTACGTTTTTCAGAAACAAAAATGCGAATTTTCATGCTTTTTCCCAAAACAATTAAGAAATTCAATATTTAAAATTTTTGCGTTTTTTTCTCAAAAAAATTGAAAAGGTGCCATGAAAATTTTCTTTCGATTTTTAACTCAAATCGTTTTTGTTGTTTGTTTGTTTGCTTAAATATATTCAAAATACAAATTTTTACGGTTTTCCCCAAAAAGATACAAATTTTTACGTTTTTCAGAAACAAAAATGCGAATTTTCAAATCTTTCCCCCAAAAGAATGAAAAAATTCAATAATAAAAATTTTTGAGTTTTTTTTTTTCAAAAAAATTGAAAAAATGCCATGATAATTTTTTTTCGATTTTTTAATTCAAATCGTTTTTGTTGATTGTTTGTTTGCTTAAAGATTCTCAAAATACAAATTTTTTACGTTTTTCACAAACAAAAATGCGAATTTTCATGCTTTTTCCCAAAACAATGAAAAAATCAATAATCAAAATTTTTGCGTTTTTTTTTCGAAAAAAATGAAAAAATTAACATGAAACATTTTTTTTCGATTTTTTAACTCAAATCGTTTTAGTTGTTTGTTTGTTTGCTTAAAGATATTAAAAATACGAATTTTTACGATTGTCTCCCCAAAAATACAAATTTTTACGTTTTTCAGAAACCAAAATGCGAATTTTCATTTTTTTCCCCATTTTGTTGTTGTTGCTTTTTTGCGTTTTTTCCCCAAAAAAATTCGAATTTTCATGTTTTTTTGTTGTTGCTTTTTTACGTTTTTCGCCAAAAAAATACATTTTTACGTTTTTCACAAATCAAAATGCAAATTTTCATGTTTTTCACCAAAAAATTGAAAAAATTCAATATATCAAAATTTTTAGCGATTTTTTCTCAAAAAAATTGAAAAAATGCCATGAAATTTTTTTTTCGATTTTTAACTCAAATCGCTTTTGTTGTTTGTTTGTTTGCTTAAAGATATTAAAAATACAAATTTTTACGGTTTTCGCCCCAAAAATACAAATTTTTACGTTTTTCAGAAACAAAAATGCGAATTTTCATGCTTTTTCCCAAAACAATGAAAAAATTCAATAATCAAAATTTTTGCGTTTTTTTTTTCGAAAAAATTGAAAAATTAACATGAAACATTTTTTTCGATTTTTTAACTCAAATCGTTTTAGTTGTTTGTTTGTTTGCTTAAAGATATTAAAAATACAAATTTTTTACGTTTTTCACAAACAAAAATGCGAATTTTCATGTTTTTTCCCAAAACAATGAAAAAATCAATAATCAAAATTTTTGCGTTTTTTTTTTTTCGAAAAAAATGAAAAAATTAACATGAAACATTTTTTTTCGATTTTTTAACTCAAATCGTTTTAGTTGTTTGTTTGTTTGCTTAAAGATATTAAAAATACAAATTTTTACGGTTTTCGCCCAAAAAATACAAATTTTTACGTTTTTCAGAAACAAAAATGCGAATTTTCATGCTTTTTCCAAAAACAATAAAAAAATTCAATAATCAAAATTTTTGGGAATTTTTTTTAAAAAATATTGAAAATATAACATAAAACATTTTATTTAGATTTTTTAACTCAAATCGTTTTTGTTGTTTGTTTGTTTGCTTAAAGATATTCAAAATACAAATTTTTACGGTTTTCCCCAAAAAATACAAATTTTTACGATTTTCACAAACAAAAATGCGAATTTTCATGTTTTTCCCCATTTTGTTGTTGTTGCTTTTTTGCGTTTTTCCCCAAAAAAAAATTCGAATTTTCATGTTTTTTTGTTGTTGCTTTTTTACGTTTTTCGCCAAAAAAAATACATTTTTACGTTTTTCACAAATCAAAATGCAAATTTTCATGTTTTTCACCAAAAAATTGAAAAAAATCAATTATCAAAATTTTAGCGATTTTTTCTCAAAAAAATTGAAAAAATGCCATGAAATTTTTTTTTCGATTTTTAACTCAAATCGTTTTAGTTGTTTGTTTGTTTGCTTAAAGATATTAAAAATACAAATTTTTACGGTTTTCAAAAAAATGAAAAATTAACATGAAACATTTTTTTCGATTTTTTAACTCAAATCGTTTTAGTTGTTTGTTTGTTTGCATAAAGATATTAAAAATACAATTTTTTACGTTTTTCAGAAACAAAAATGCGAATTTTCATGCTTTTTCCCCAAAAAAAATTAAAAAATTCAATATTCAAAATGTTTGCGAATTTTTTTAAAAAATATTAAAAATATAACATAAAACATTTTATTTAGATTTTTTAACTCAAATCGTTTTAGTTGTTTGTTTGTTTGCTGAAAGATATTCAAAATACAAATTTTTACGGTTTTCCCCAAAAAATACAAATTTTTACGTTTTTCAGAAACAAAAATGCGAATTTTCATGCTTTTTCCCAAAACAATTAAAAAATTCAATATTTAAAATTTTTGCGTTTTTTTCTCAAAAAAATTGAAAAAATAACATGAAACATTTTTTTTCGATTTTTTAACTCAAATCGTTTTAGTTGTTTGTTTGTTTGCTTAAAGATATTAAAAATACAAATTTTTACGTTTTTCAGAAACAAAAATGCGAATTTTCATGCTTTTTCCCCAAAAAAATTAAAAAATTCAATATTCAAAATTTTTGCGAATTTTTTTTAAAAAATATTGAAAATATAACATAAAACATTTTATTTAGATTTTTTAACTCAAATCGTTTTAGTTGTTTGTTTGTTTGCTTAAAGATATTCAAAATACAAATTTTTACGGTTTTCCCCAAAAAATACAAATTTTTACGTTTTTCAGAAACAAAAATGCGAATTTTCATGCTTTTTCCCAAAACAATGAAAAAATCAATAATCAAAATTTTTGCGTTTTTTTTTTCGAAAAAAATGAAAAAATTAACATGAAACATTTTTTTTCGATTTTTTAACTCAAATCGTTTTAGTTGTTTGTTTGTTTGCTTAAAGATATTAAAAATACGAATTTTTACGGTTGTCTCCCCAAAAATACAAATTTTTACGTTTTTCAGAAACCAAAATGCGAATTTTCATGCTTTTTCCCCAAAAAAAAATTACAAAATTCAATATTCAAAATTTTTGGGAATTTTTTTAAAAAATATTGAAAATATAACATAAAACATTTTATTTAGATTTTTTAACTCAAATCGTTTTTGTTGATTGTTTGTTTGCTTAAAGATACTCAAAATACAAATTTTTACGATTTTCACAAACAAAAATGCGAATTTTCATTTTTTTCCCCATTTTGTTGTTGTTGCTTTTTTGCGTTTTTCCCCAAAAAAAAATTCGAATTTTCATGTTTTTTTGTTGTTGCTTTTTTACGTTTTTCGCCAAAAAAAATACATTTTTACGTTTTTCACAAATCAAAATGCAAATTTTCATGTTTTTCACCAAAAAATTGAAAAAAATCAATTATCAAAATTTTAGCGATTTTTTCTCAAAAAAATTGAAAAAATGCCATGAAATTTTTTTTTCGATTTTTAACTCAAATCGTTTTAGTTGTTTGTTTGTTTGCTTAAAGATATTAAAAATACAAATTTTTACGGTTTTCGCCCCAAAAATACAAATTTTTACGTTTTTCAGAAACAAAAATGCGAATTTTCATGCTTTTTCCCAAAACAATGAAAAAATTCAATAATCAAAATTTTTGCGTTTTTTTTTTCGAAAAAATTGAAAAATTAACATGAAACATTTTTTTTCGATTTTTTAACTCAAATCGTTTTAGTTGTTTGTTTGTTTGCTTAAAGATATTAAAAATACAAATTTTTACGTTTTTCAGAAACAAAAATGCGAATTTTCATGCTTTTTCCCCAAAAAAAATTAAAAAATTCAATATTCAAAATTTTTGCGAATTTTTTTAAAAAATATTAAAAATATAACAAAACATTTTATTTAGATTTTTTAACTCAAATCGTTTTTAGTTGTTGTTTTATAAAATAAAAAAAACGAATTTTCATGCTTTTTCCAAAAACAATGAAAAAATTCAATAATCAATATTTTTGCGTTTTTTTTTTCAAAAAAAATTGAAAAGGTGCCATGAAAATTTTCTTTCGATTTTTAACTCAAATCGTTTTTGTTGATTGTTTGTTTGCTTAAAGATACTCAAAATACAAATTTTTACGTTTTTCAGAAACAAAAATGCGAATTTTCATGTTTTTCCCCATTTTGTTGTTGTTGCTTTTTTGCGTTTTTCCCCAAAAAAAAATCGAATTTTCATGTTTTTTTGTTGTTGCTTTTTTACGTTTTTCGCCAAAAAAAATACATTTTTACGTTTTTCACAAATCAAAATGCAAATTTTCATGTTTTTCACCAAAAAATTGAAAAAAATCAATTATCAAAATTTTAGCGATTTTTTCTCAAAAAAATTGAAAAAATGCCATGAAATTTTTTTTTCGATTCTTAACTCAAATCGCTTTAGTTGTTTGTTTGTTTGCTTAAAGATATTAAAAATACAAATTTTTACGGTTTTCGAAAAAATGAAAAATTAACATGAAACATTTTTTTTGATTTTTTAACTCAAATCGTTTTAGTTGTTTGTTTGTTTGCATAAAGATATTAAAAATACAATTTTTTACGTTTTTCAGAAACAAAAATGCGAATTTTCATGCTTTTTCCCCAAAAAAAATTAAAAAATTCAATATTCAAAATGTTTGCGAATTTTTTTAAAAAATATTAAAAATATAACATAAAACATTTTATTTAGATTTTTTAACTCAAATCGTTTTAGTTGTTTGTTTGTTTGCTGAAAGATATTCAAAATACAAATTTTTACGGTTTTCCCCAAAAAATACAAATTTTTACGTTTTTCAGAAACAAAAATGCGAATTTTCATGCTTTTTCCCAAAACAATTAAAAAATTCAATATTTAAAATTTTTGCGTTTTTTTCTCAAAAAAATTGAAAAGGTGCCATGAAAATTTTCTTTCGATTTTTTAACTCAAATCGTTTTTGTTGTTTGTTTGTTTGCTTAAAGATATTCAAAATACAAATTTTTACGGTTTTCCCCAAAAAATACAAATTTTTACGTTTTTCAGAAACAAAAATGCGAATTTTCATGCTTTTTCCCAAAACAATGAAAAAATTCAATAATCAAAATTTTTGCGTTTTTTTTTCGAAAAAATTGAAAAAATTAACATGAAACATTTTTTTTCGATTTTTTAACTCAAATCGTTTTTGTTGATTGTTTGTTTGCTTAAAGATATCTCAAAATACAAATTTTTTACGTTTTTCAGAAACAAAAATGCGAATTTTCATGCTTTTTCCCAAAACAATGAAAAAATCAATAATCAAAATTTTTGCGTTTTTTTTTCAAAAAAATTGAAAAATTAACATGAAACATTTTTTTTAGATTTTTTAACTCAAATCGTTTTTGTTGTTTGTTTGTTTGCTTAAAGATATTAAAAATACGAATTTTTACGGTTGTCTCCCAAAAAATACAAATTTTTACGTTTTTCAGAAACCAAAATGCGAATTTTCATGCTTTTTCCCAAAACAATGAAAAAATTCAATAATCAAAATTTTTGCGTTTTTTTTTCAAAAAAATGGAAAAAATGACATGAAACATTTTTTTTCGATTTTTTAACTCAAATCGTTTTAGTTGTTTGTTTGTTTGCTTAAAGATATTAAAAAAACAAAAATACAAATTTTTACGTTTTTCAGAAACAAAAATGCGAATTTTCATGCTTTTTCCCCAAAAAAAATTAAAAAATTCAATATTCAAAATTTTTGCGAATTTTTTTAAAAAATATTGAAAATATAACATAAAACATTTTATTTAGATTTTTTAACTCAAATCGTTTTTGTTGTTTGTTTGTTTGCTTAAAGATATTCAAAATACAAATTTTTACGGTTTTCCCCAAAAAATACAAATTTTTACGTTTTTCAGAAACAAAAATGCGAATTTTCATGCTTTTTCCCAAAACAATTAAAAAATTCAATATTTAAAATTTTTGCGTTTTTTTTCTCAAAAAAATTGAAAAAATGCCATGAAAATTTTTTTTCGATTTTTAACTCAAATCGTTTTTGTTGATTGTTTGTTTGCTTAAAGATACTCAAAATACAAATTTTTTACGTTTTTCACAAACAAAAATGCGAATTTTCATGCTTTTTCCCAAAACAATGAAAAAATCAATAATCAAAATTTTTGCGTTTTTTTTTTCGAAAAAATTGAAAAAATAACATGAAACATTTTTTTTCGATTTTTTAACTCAAATCGTTTTAGTTGTTTGTTTGTTTGCTTAAAGATATTCAAAATACAAATTTTTACGGTTTTCCCCAAAAAAATACAAATTTTTTTACGTTTTTTCAGAAACAAAAATGCGAATTTTCATGCTTTTTCCCCAAAAAAAATTAAAAAATTCAATATTCAAAATTTTTGCGAATTTTTTTCAAAAAATTTGAAAAATAACATAAAACATTTTATTTAGATTTTTTAACTCAAATCGTTTTTGTTGTTTGTTTGTTTGCTTAAAGATATTCAAAATACAAATTTTTACGGTTTTCCCCAAAAAATACAAATTTTTACGTTTTTCAGAAACAAAAATGCGAATTTTCATGCTTTTTCCCAAAACAATAAAAAAATCAATAATCAAAATTTTTGCGTTTTTTTTTTCGAAAAAAATGAAAAAATTAACATGAAACATTTTTTTTCGATTTTTTAACTCAAATCGTTTTAGTTGTTTGTTTGTTTGCTTAAAGATATTAAAAATACGAATTTTTACGGTTGTCTCCCCAAAAATACAAATTTTTACGTTTTTCAGAAACAAAAATGCGAATTTTCATGCTTTTTCCCCAAAAAAAATTAAAAAATTTGTTGTTAAATGTTTGTTTGCTTAAATATATTCAAAATACACATTTTTTACGGTTTTCCCCAAAAAGATACAAATTTTTACGTTTTTCAGAAACAAAAATGCGAATTTTCAAATTTTTCCCCCAAAAGAATGAAAAAATTCAATAATCAAAATTTTTGAGTTTTTTTTTTCAAAAAAATTGAAAAAATGCCATGATAATTTTTTTTCGATTTTTTAATTCAAATCGTTTTTGTTGATTGTTTGTTTGCTTAAAGATACTCAAAATACAAATTTTTTACGTTTTTCACAAACAAAAATGCGAATTTTCATGCTTTTTCCCAAAACAATGAAAAAATCAATAATCAAAATTTTTGCGTTTTTTTTTCGAAAAAATTGAAAAAATTAACATGAAACATTTTTTTTCGATTTTTTAACTCAAATCGTTTTAGTTGTTTGTTTGTTTGCTTAAAGATATTAAAAATACGAATTTTTACGGTTGTCTCCCCAAAAATACAAATTTTTACGTTTTTCAGAAACAAAAATGCGAATTTTCATGCTTTTTCCCAAAACAATGAAAAAATTCAATAATCAAAATTTTTGCGTTTTTTTTTTCGAAAAAATTGAAAAATTAACATGAAACATTTTTTTCGATTTTTTAACTCAAATCGTTTTAGTTGTTTGTTTGTTTGCTTAAAGATATTAAAAATACAAATTTTTACGTTTTTCAGAAACAAAAATGCGAATTTTCATGCTTTTTCCCAAAAAAAATTAAAAAATTCAATATTCAAAATTTTTGCGAATTTTTTTAAAAAATATTAAAAATATAACATAAAACATTTTATTTAGATTTTTTAACTCAAATCGTTTTTGTTGTTTGTTTGTTTGCTTAAAGATATTCAAAATACAAATTTTTACGGTTTTCCCCAAAAAATACAAATTTTTACGTTTTTCAGAAACAAAAATGCGAATTTTCATGCTTTTTCCCAAAACAATTAAAAAATTCAATATTTAAAATTTTTGCGTTTTTTTCTCAAAAAAATTGAAAAGGTGCCATGAAAATTTTCTTTCGATTTTTAACACAAATCGTTTTTGTTGATTGTTTGTTTGCTTAAAGATACTCAAAATACAAATTTTTTACGTTTTTCACAAACAAAATTTTTTTAAAAAATATTGAAAATATAACATAAAACATTTTATTTAGATTTTTTAACTCAAATCGTTTTTGTTGATTGTTTGTTTGCTTAAAGATACTCAAAATACAAATTTTTACGATTTTCACAAACAAAAATGCGAATTTTCATTTTTTTCCCCATTTTGTTGTTGTTGCTTTTTTGCGTTTTTCCCCAAAAAAAATTCGAATTTTCATGTTTTTTTGTTGTTGCTTTTTTACGTTTTTCGCCAAAAAAATACATTTTTACGTTTTTCACAAATCAAAAATGCAAATTTTCATGCTTTTTCCCCAAAACAATTAAAAAATTCAATATTCAAAATTTTTGCGTTTTTTTCTCAAAAAAATTGAAAAGATGCCATGAAAATTTTCTTTCGATTTTTAACTCAAATCGTTTTTGTTGATTGTTTGTTTGCTTAAAAGATACTCAAAATACAAATTTTTACGTTTTTCAGAAACAAAAATGCGAATTTTCATGCTTTTTCCCAAAACAATTAAGAAATTCAATATTCAAAATTTTTGCGTTTTTTTCTCAAAAAAATTGAAAAAGTAACATGAAACATTTTCTTTCGATTTTTTAACTCAAATCGCTTTTGTTGTTTGTTTGTTTGCTTAAATATATTCAAAATACAAATTTTTACGGTTTTCCCCAAAAAGATACAAATTTTTACGTTTTTCAGAAACAAAAATGCGAATTTTCATGCTTTTTCCCAAAACAATTAAAAAATTCAATATTTAAAATTTTTGCGTTTTTTTCTCAAAAAAAATTGAAAAGGTGCCATGAAAATTTTCTTTCGATTTTTTAATTCAAATCGTTTTTGTTGATTGTTTGTTTGCTTAAAGATACTCAAAATACAAATTTTTTACGTTTTTCACAAACAAAAATGCGAATTTTCATGCTTTTTCCCAAAACAATGAAAAAATCAATAATCAAAATTTTTGCGTTTTTTTTTTCGAAAAATTGAAAAATAACATTAAACATTTTTTTTCGATTTTTTAACTCAAATCGTTTTAGTTGTTTGTTTGTTCGCCTAAAGATACCAAAAATACAAATTTTTACGTTTTTCAGAAACAAAAATGCGAATTTTCATGCTTTTTCCCAAAAACAATGAAAAAATTCAATAATCAATATTTTTGCGTTTTTTTTTTCAAAAAAATTGAAAAGGTGCCATGAAACATTTTCTTTCGATTTTTTAACTCAAATCGTTTTAGTTGTTTGTTTGTTTGCTTAAAGATATTCAAAATACAAATTTTTACGGTTTTCCCCAAAAAGATACAAATTTTTACGTTTTTCAGAAACAAAAATGCGAATTTTCATGCTTTTTCCCAAAACAATTAAAAAATTCAATATTTAAAATTTTTGCGTTTTTTTCTCAAAAAAATTGAAAAGGTAACATGAAACATTTTCTTTCGATTTTTTAACTCAAATCGTTTTTGTTGTTTGTTTGTTTGCTTAAAGATATTCAAAATACAAATTTTTTACGTTTTTCACAAACAAAAATGCGAATTTTCATGCTTTTTCCCAAAACAATGAAAAAATCAATATTCAAAATTTTTGCGTTTTTTTTTCAAAAAATTGAAAAATTAACATAAAACATTTTTTTCGATTTTTAACTCAAATCGCTTTTGTTGTTTGTTTGTTTGCTTAAAGATATTAAAAATACAAATTTTTACGGTTTTCGCCCCAAAAATACAAATTTTTACGTTTTTCAGAAACAAAAATGCGAATTTTCATGCTTTTTCCCAAAAACAATTAAAAAATTCAATATTTAAAATTTTTGCGTTTTTTTTTCAAAAAAAATTGAAAAGATGCCATGAAATATTTTTTTCGATTTTTTAACTCAAATCGTTTTTGTTGATTGTTTGTTTGCTTAAAGATACTCAAAATACAAATTTTTACGTTTTTCAGAAACAAAAATGCGAATTTTCATGCTTTTTCCCCAAAACAATTAAAAAATTCAATATTCAAAATTTTTGCGAATTTTTTATGAAAAAATTTGAAAAAATAACATAAAACATTTTATTTAGATTTTTTAACTCAAATCGCTTTTAGTTGTTTGTTTGTTTGCTTAAAGATATTCAAAATACAAATTTTTACGGTTTTCCCCAAAAAATACAAATTTTTACGTTTTTCAGAAACAAAAATGCGAATTTTCATGCTTTTTCCCAAAACAATTAAAAAATTCAATATTTAAAATTTTTGCGTTTTTTTCTCAAAAAAATTGAAAAGGTGCCATGAAAATTTTCTTTCGATTTTTAACTCAAATCGCTTTTGTTGTTTGTTTGTTTGCTTAAATATATTCAAAATACACATTTTTACGGTTTTCCCCAAAAAGATACAAATTTTTACGTTTTTCAGAAACAAAAATGCGAATTTTCAAGTCTTTCCCCCAAAACAATGAAAAAATTCAATAATAAAAATTTTTGAGTTTTTTTTTTCAAAAAAATTGAAAAAATGCCATGATAATTTTTTTTCGATTTTTTAATTCAAATCGTTTTTGTTGATTGTTTGTTTGCTTAAAGATTCTCAAAATACAAATTTTTTACGTTTTTCACAAACAAAAATGCGAATTTTCATGCTTTTTCCCAAAACAATGAAAAAATCAATAATCAAAATTTTTGCGTTTTTTTTTTCGAAAAAAATGAAAAAATTAACATGAAACATTTTTTTTCGATTTTTTAACTCAAATCGTTTTAGTTGTTTGTTTGTTTGCTTAAAGATATTAAAAATACGAATTTTTACGGTTGTCTCCCCAAAAAATACAAATTTTTACGTTTTTCAGAAACAAAAATGCGAATTTTCATGCTTTTTCCCCAAAAAAAAATTAAAAAATTCAATATTCAAAATTTTTGCGAATTTTTTTAAAAAATATTGAAAATATAACATAAAACATTTTATTTAGATTTTTTAACTCAAATCGTTTTTGTTGATTGTTTGTTTGCTTAAAGATACTCAAAATACAAATTTTTACGATTTTCCAGAAACAAAAATGCGAATTTTCATGTTTTTCCCCATTTTGTTGTTGTTGCTTTTTTGCGTTTTTTCCCAAAAAAAATTCGAATTTTCATGTTTTTTTTGTTGTTGCTTTTTTACGTTTTTCACCAAAAAAAATACATTTTTACGTTTTTCACAAATCAAAATTCAAATTTTCATGTTTTTCACCAAAAAATTGAAAAAAATCAATTATCAAAATTTTTTCGATTGTTCGTTGTTTGTTTGTTTGCTTAAAGATATTAAAAATACAAATTTTTACGGTTTTCGCCCCAAAAATACAAATTTTTACGTTTTTCAGAAACAAAAATGCGAATTTTCATGCTTTTTCCCCAAAAAAAATACAAAATTCAATATTCAAAATTTTTGGGAATTTTTTTCAAAAAATATTGAAAAAATAACATAAAACATTTTATTTCGATTTTTTAACTCAAATCGTTTTTGTTGATTGTTTGTTTGCTTAAAGATACTCAAAATACAAATTTTTACGATTTTCACAAACAAAAATGCGAATTTTCATTTTTCTCCCCATTTTGTTGTTGTTGCTTTTTTGCGTTTTTCCCCAAAAAAAATTCAAATTTTCATGTTTTTTTGTTGTTGCTTTTTTACGTTTTTCGCCAAAAAAAATACATTTTTACGTTTTTCACAAATCAAAATGCAAATTTTCATGCTTTTTCCCAAAACAATTGAAAAAATTCAATAATCAAAATTTTTGCGTTTTTTTCTCAAAAAAAATTGAAAAAATGCCATGAAAATTTTCTTTCGATTTTTAACTCAAATCGTTTTTGTTGATTGTTTGTTTGCTTAAAGATACTCAAAATACAAATTTTTACGTTTTTCAGAAACAAAAATGCGAATTTTCATGCTTTTTCCCAAAACAATTAAAAAATTCAATATTCAAAATTTTTGCGTTTTTTTCTCAAAAAATTGAAAAGATGACATGAAACATTTTCTTTCGATTTTTTAACTCAAATCGTTTTTGTTGTTTGTTTGTTTGCTTAAAGATATTCAAAATACACATTTTTACGGTTTTCCCCAAAAAGATACAAATTTTTACGTTTTTCAGAAACAAAAATGCGAATTTTCATGCTTTTTCCCCAAAACAATTAAAAAATTCAATATTTAAAATTTTTGCGTTTTTTTTTCAAAAAAATTGAAAAAATGCCATGAAACATTTTCTTTCGATTTTTTAACTCAAATCGTTTTTGTTGATTGTTTGTTTGCTTAAAGATACTCAAAAATACAAATTTTTACGTTTTTCACAAACAAAAATGCGAATTTTCATGCTTTTTCCCAAAACAATGAAAAAATTCAATAATCAAAATTTTTGCGTTTTTTTTTCAAAAAAATGGAAAAATAACATGAAACATTTTTTTTCGATTTTTTAACTCAAATCGTTTTAGTTGTTTGTTTGTTTGCTTAAAGATATTAAAAATACAAATTTTTACGGTTTTCGCCCCAAAAATACAAATTTTTACGTTTTTCAGAAACAAAAATGCGAATTTTCATGCTTTTTCCCAAAAACAATTAAAAAATTCAATATTCAAAATTTTTGGGATTTTTTTTCAAAAAAATTGAAAAAATACCATAAAACATTTTATTTCGATTTTTTAACTCAAATCGTTTTTGTTGTTTGTTTGTTTGCTTAAAGATATTCAAAATACAAATTTTTACGGTTTTCCCCAAAAATACAAATTTTTACGTTTTTCAGAAACAAAAATGCGAATTTTCATGCTTTTTCCCAAAACAATTAAAAAATTCAATATTCAAAATTTTTGCGTTTTTTTTCTCAAAAAAATTGAAAAAGTACCATGAAAATTTTCTTTCGATTTTTTAACTCAAATCGTTTTTGTTGTTTGTTTGTTTGCTTAAAGATACTCAAAATACAAATTTTTTACGTTTTTCACAAACACAAAATGCGAATTTTCATGCTTTTTCCCAAAACAATTAAAAAATCAATAATCAAAATTTTTGCGTTTTTTTTTCAAAAAAATTGAAAAAATGCCATGAAACATTTTTCTTTCGATTTTTTAACTCAAATCGTTTTTGTTGTTTGTTTGTTTGCTTAAAGATATTCAAAATACAAATTTTTACGGTTTTCGCCCCAAAAATACAAATTTTTACGTTTTTCAGAAACAAAAATGCGAATTTTCATGCTTTTTCCCAAAACAATTAAAAAATTCAATATTTAAAATTTTTGCGTTTTTTTTCTCAAAAAAATTGAAAAAGGTGCCATGAAACATTTTCTTTCGATTTTTAACTCAAATCGTTTTTGTTGATTGTTTGTTTGCTTAAAGATACTCAAAATACAAATTTTTACGTTTTTCAGAAACAAAAATGCGAATTTTCATGCTTTTTCCCCAAAACAATTAAAAATTCAATATTCAAAATTTTTGCGAATTTTTTTCGAAAAAATTTGAAAAAATAACATAAAACATTTTATTTAGATTTTTTAACTCAAATCGTTTTAGTTGTTTGTTTGTTTGCTTAAAGATATTCAAAATACAAATTTTTACGGTTTTCCCCAAAAAATACAAATTTTTACGTTTTTCAGAAACAAAAATGCGAATTTTCATGCTTTTTCCCAAAACAATTAAAAAATTCAATATTTAAAATTTTTGCGTTTTTTTCTCAAAAAAATTGAAAAGGTGCCATGAAAATTTTCTTTCGATTTTTAACTCAAATCGCTTTTGTTGTTTGTTTGTTTGCTTAAATATATTCAAAATACACATTTTTACGGTTTTCCCCAAAAAGATACAAATTTTTACGTTTTTCAGAAACAAAAATGCGAATTTTCAAGTTTTTCCCCCAAAAGAATGAAAAAATTCAATAATAAAAATTTTTGAGTTTTTTTTTTCAAAAAAATTGAAAAAATGCCATGATAATTTTTTTTCGATTTTTTAATTCAAATCGTTTTTGTTGATTGTTTGTTTGCTTAAAGATACTCAAAATACAAATTTTTTACGTTTTTCACAAACAAAAATGCGAATTTTCATGCTTTTTCCCAAAACAATGAAAAAATCAATAATCAAAATTTTTGCGTTTTTTTTTTCGAAAAAAATGAAAAAATTAACATGAAACATTTTTTTTCGATTTTTTAACTCAAATCGTTTTAGTTGTTTGTTTGTTTGCTTAAAGATATTAAAAATACGAATTTTTACGGTTGTCTCCCAAAAATACAAATTTTTACGTTTTTCAGAAACCAAAATGCGAATTTTCATGCTTTTTCCCCAAAAAAATTAAAAAATTCAATATTCAAAATTTTTGCGAATTTTTTTAAAAAATATTGAAAATATAACATAAAACATTTTATTTCGATTTTTTAACTCAAATCGTTTTTGTTGATTGTTTGTTTGCTTAAAGATACTCAAAATACAAATTTTTACGGTTTTCACAAACAAAAATGCGAATTTTCATTTTTTTCCTCATTTATGTTGTGCTTTTTTGCGTTTTTCCCCAAAACAATTAAGAAATTCAATATTTAAAATTTTTGCTGTTTTACGTTTTTCACCAAAAAAATCAATTTTACGTTTTTCAAAATCAACATGAAAATTTTCATTTTTTCACAAGATATTGATAAAAATTAACTATCAAAATTTTTTTCGATTTTTGTTGTTTGTTTGTTTGCTTAAAGATATTAAAAATACAAATTTTTACGGTTTTCGCCCCAAAAATACAAATTTTTACGTTTTTCAGAAACAAAAATGCGAATTTTCATGCTTTTTCCCCAAAAAAAATACAAAATTCAATATTCAAAATTTTTGGGAATTTTTTTTAAAAAATATTGAAAAAATAACATAAAACATTTTATTTAGATTTTTTAATTCAAATCGTTTTTGTTGATTGTTTGTTTGCTTAAAGATACTCAAAATACAAATTTTTACGATTTTCACAAACAAAAATGCGAATTTTCATTTTTTTCCCCATTTTGTTGTTGTTGCTTTTTTGCGTTTTTCCCCAAAAAAAATTCAAATTTTCATGTTTTTTTGTTGTTGCTTTTTTACGTTTTTCGCCAAAAAAAAAATACATTTTTACGTTTTTCACAAATCAAAAATGCAAATTTTCATGCTTTTTTCCCAAAACAATTAAAAAATTCAATATTTAAAATTTTTGCGTTTTTTTCTCAAAAAAATTGAAAAGGTGCCATGAAAATTTTTTTTCGATTTTTAACTCAAATCGTTTTTGTTGTTTGTTTGTTTGCTTAAAGATATTCAAAATACACATTTTTACGGTTTTCCCCAAAAAGATACAAATTTTTACGTTTTTCAGAAACAAAAATGCGAATTTTCATGCTTTTTCCCCAAAAAAATGAAAAAATTCAATAATTAAAATTTTTGAGTTTTTTTTTTCAAAAAAATTGAAAAAATGACATGAAAATTTTTTTTCGATTTTTTAATTCAAATCGTTTTTGTTGATTGTTTGTTTGCTTAAAGATATTCAAAATACAAATTTTTTACGTTTTTCACAAACAAAAATGCGAATTTTCATGCTTTTTCCCAAAACAATTAAAAAATTCAATAATCAAAATTTTTGCGTTTTTTTTTCGAAAAAAATTGAAAAAATTAACATGAAACATTTTTTTTTCGATTTTTTAACTCAAATCGTTTTAGTTGTTTGTTTGTTTGCTTAAAGATATTAAAAATACGAATTTTTACGGTTGTCTCCCCAAAAAATACAAATTTTTACGTTTTTCAGAAACAAAAATGCGAATTTTCATGCTTTTTCCCAAAAAAAATTAAAAAATTCAATATTCAAAATTTTTGCGAATTTTTTTAAAAAATATTGAAAATATAACATAAAACATTTTATTTAGATTTTTTAACTCAAATCGTTTTTGTTGATTGTTTGTTTGCTTAAAGATACTCAAAATACAAATTTTTACGATTTTCACAAACAAAAATGCGAATTTTTACGTTTTTCACAAATCAAAAATGCGAATTTTCATGTTTTTCCCCAAAAAAATTGAAGAAAATTCAATAATCAAAATTTTTGCGATTTTTTCTCAAAAAAATTGAAAAAATGCCATGAAATTTTTTTTTCGATTTTTAACTCAAATCGTTTTAGTTGTTTGTTTGTTTGCTTAAAGATATTAAAAATACAAATTTTTACGGTTTTCGCCCCAAAAATACAAATTTTTACGTTTTTCAGAAACAAAAATGCGAATTTTCATGCTTTTTCCCAAAACAATGAAAAAATTCAATAATCAAAATTTTTGCGTTTTTTTTTCGAAAAAATGAAAAATTAACATGAAACATTTTTTTTCGATTTTTTAACTCAAATCGTTTTAGTTGTTTGTTTGTTTGCTTAAAGATATTAAAAATACAATTTTTTACGTTTTTCAGAAACAAAAATGCGAATTTTCATGCTTTTTCCCCAAAAAAAATTAAAAAATTCAATATTCAAAATTTTTGCGAATTTTTTTAAAAAATATTAAAAATATAACATAAAACATTTTATTTAGATTTTTTAACTCAAATCGTTTTTGTTGTTTGTTTGTTTGCTTAAAGATATTCAAAATACAAATTTTTACGGTTTTCCCCAAAAAATACAAATTTTTACGTTTTTCAGAAACAAAAATGCGAATTTTCATGCTTTTTCCCCAAAACAATTAAAAAATTCAATATTTAAAATTTTTGCGTTTTTTTCTCAAAAAAATTGAAAAGATGCCATGAAAATTTTCTTTCGATTTTTAACTCAAATCGTTTTTGTTGATTGTTTGTTTGCTTAAAGATACTCAAAATACAAATTTTTTACGTTTTTCACAAACAAAAATGCGAATTTTCATGCTTTTTCCCAAAACAATGAAAAAATCAATAATCAAAATTTTTGCGTTTTTTTTTTCAAAAAAATGAAAAAATTAACATGAAACATTTTTTTTCGATTTTTTAACTCAAATCGTTTTAGTTGTTTGTTTGTTTGCTTAAAGATATTAAAAATACGAATTTTTACGGTTGTCTCCCCAAAAATACAAATTTTTACGTTTTTCAGAAACCAAAATGCGAATTTTCATGCTTTTTCCCCAAAAAAAATTAAAAAATTCAATATTCAAAATTTTTGCGAATTTTTTTAAAAAATATTGAAAAATATAACATAAAACATTTTATTTAGATTTTTTAACTCAAATCGTTTTTGTTGTTTGTTTGTTTGCTTAAAGATATTCAAAATACAAATTTTTACGGTTTTCCCCAAAAAATACAAATTTTTACGTTTTTCAGAAACAAAAATGCGAATTTTCATGCTTTTTCCCAAAACAATTAAGAAATTCAATATTTAAAATTTTTGCGTTTTTTTCTCAAAAAAATTGAAAAGGTGCCATGAAAATTTTCTTTCGATTTTTAACTCAAATCGCTTTTGTTGTTTGTTTGTTTGCTTAAATATATTCAAAATACACATTTTTACGGTTTTCCCCAAAAAGATACAAATTTTTACGTTTTTCAGAAACAAAAATGCGAATTTTCATGCTTTTTCCCAAAACAATGAAAAAATTCAATAATCAAAATTTTTGCGTTTTTTTTTCAAAAAAATTGAAAAAATGCCATGAAAATTTTTTTTCGATTTTTTAACTCAAATCGTTTTTGTTGATTGTTTGTTTGCTTAAAGATATCTCAAAAATACAAATTTTTTACGTTTTTCACAAACAAAAATGCGAATTTTCATGCTTTTTCCCAAAACAATGAAAAAATTCAATAATCAAAATTTTTGCGTTTTTTTTTCGAAAAAAATGAAAAAATTAACATGAAACATTTTTTTTCGATTTTTTAACTCAAATCGTTTTAGTTGTTTGTTTGTTTGCTTAAAGATATTAAAAATACGAATTTTTACGGTTGTCTCCCCAAAAATACAAATTTTTACGTTTTTCAGAAACAAAAATGCGAATTTTCATGCTTTTTCCCCAAAAAAAATTAAAAAATTCAATATTCAAAATTTTTGCGAATTTTTTTAAAAAATATTGAAAATATAACATAAAACATTTTATTTAGATTTTTTAACTCAAATCGTTTTTGTTGATTGTTTGTTTGCTTAAAGATACTCAAAATACAAATTTTTACGATTTTCAGAAACAAAAATGCGAATTTTCATTTTTTTCCCCATTTTGTTGTTGTTGCTTTTTTGCGTTTTTCCCCAAAAAAATTTGAATTTTCATGTTTTTTTTGTTGTTGCTTTTTTACGTTTTTCGCCAAAAAAAATACATTTTTACGTTTTTCACAAATCAAAATGCAAATTTTCATGTTTTTCACAAAAAATTGAAAAAATTCAATTATCAAAATTTTAGCGATTTTTTTTAAAAAAATTAAAAATTATTTTTTTTTTTTTGTTTTAGTTGTTTGTTTGTTTGCTTAAAGATATTAAAAATACAAATTTTTACGGTTTTCGCCCCAAAAATACAAATTTTTACGTTTTTCAGAAACAAAAATGCGAATTTTCATGCTTTTTCCCCAAAAAAATTAAAAAATTCAATATTCAAAATTTTTGCGAATTTTTTTAAAAAATATTGAAAAAATAACATAAAACATTTTATTTCGATTTTTTAACTCAAATCGTTTTTGTTGATTGTTTGTTTGCTTAAAGATACTCAAAATACAAATTTTTACGATTTTCACAAACAAAAATGCGAATTTTCATTTTTTCCCCATTTTGTTGTTGTTGCTTTTTTGCGTTTTTCCCCAAAAAAAATTCGAATTTTCATGTTTTTTTGTTGTTGCTTTTTTACGTTTTTCGCCAAAAAAAATACATTTTTACGTTTTTCACAAATCAAAATGCAAATTTTCATGCTTTTTTCCCAAAACAATTAAAAAATTCAATATTTAAAATTTTTGCGTTTTTTTCTCAAAAAAATTGAAAAAATGCCATGAAAATTTTTTTTCGATTTTTAACTCAAATCGTTTTTGTTGTTTGTTTGTTTGCTTAAAGATATTAAAAATACAAATTTTTACGGTTTTCTCCCAAAAAATACAAATTTTTACGTTTTTCAGAAACAAAAATGCGAATTTTCATGCTTTTTCCCCAAAAAAATGAAAAAATTCAATAATCAAAATTTTTGCGTTTTTTTTTCAAAAAAATTGAAAAAATGACATAAAACATTTTATTTCGATTTTTTAACTCAAATCGTTTTTGTTGATTGTTTGTTTGCTTAAAGATACTCAAAATACAAATTTTTTACGTTTTTCACAAACAAAAATGCGAATTTTCATGTTTTTCCCCATTTTGTTGTTGTTGCTTTTTTGCGTTTTTCCCCAAAAAAATTCGAATTTTCATGTTTTTTTGTTGTTGCTTTTTTACGTTTTTCGCCAAAAAAATACATTTTTACGTTTTTCACAAATCAAAATGCAAATTTTCATGTTTTTCCCCAAAACAATTGAAAAAAATCAATAATCAAAATTTTTGCGATTTTTTCTCAAAAAAATTGAAAAAATAACATGAAACATTTTTTTTCGATTTTTTAACTCAAATCGTTTTTGTTGTTTGTTTGTTTGCTTAAAGATATTCAAAATACAAATTTTTACGGTTTTCCCCCAAAAAATACAAATTTTTACGTTTTTCAGAAACAAAAATGCGAATTTTCATGCTTTTTCCCAAAACAATGAAAAAATTCAATAATCAAAATTTTTGCGTTTTTTTTTCAAAAAAATGGAAAAAATAACATGAAACATTTTTTTTCGATTTTTTAACTCAAATCGTTTTAGTTGTTTGTTTGTTTGCTTAAAGATATTCAAAATACAAATTTTTACGGTTTTCCCCAAAAAATACAAATTTTTACGTTTTTCAGAAACAAAAATGCGAATTTTCATGCTTTTTCCCCAAAAAAATTAAAAAATTCAATATTCAAAATTTTTGCGAATTTTTTTAAAAAATATTGAAAATATAACATAAAACATTTTATTTAGATTTTTTAACTCAAATCGTTTTAGTTGTTTGTTTGTTTGCTTAAAGATATTCAAAATACAAATTTTTACGGTTTTCCCCAAAAAATACAAATTTTTACGTTTTTCAGAAACAAAAATGCGAATTTTCATGCTTTTTCCCCAAAAAAAATACAAAAATTCAATATTCAAAATTTTTGGGAATTTTTTTAAAAAATATTGAAAAAATAACATAAAACATTTTATTTAGATTTTTTAATTCAAATCGTTTTTGTTGATTGTTTGTTTGCTTAAAGATACTCAAAATACAAATTTTTACGATTTTCACAAACAAAAATGCGAATTTTCATTTTTTTTCCCCATTTTGTTGTTGTTGCTTTTTTGCGTTTTTCCCCAAAAAAAATTCGAATTTTCATGTTTTTTTGTTGTTGCTTTTTTACGTTTTTCGCCAAAAAAATACATTTTTACGTTTTTCACAAATCAAAATGCAAATTTTCATGCTTTTTTCCCAAAACAATTAAAAAATTCAATATTTAAAATTTTTGCGTTTTTTTCTCAAAAAAATTGAAAAGGTGCCATGAAAATTTTCTTTCGATTTTTAGCACAAATCGTTTTTGTTGATTGTTTCTTTGCTTAAAGATACTCAAAATACAAATTTTTACGTTTTTCAGAAACAAAAATGCGAATTTTCATGCTTTTTCCCAAAACAATTAAGAAATTCAATATTTAAAATTTTTGCGTTTTTTTCTCAAAAAAATTGAAAAGGTGCCATGAAAATTTTCTTTCGATTTTTAACTCAAATCGCTTTTGTTGTTTGTTTGTTTGCTTAAAGATATTCAAAATACAAATTTTTACGGTTTTCCCCAAAAAGATACAAATTTTTACGTTTTTCAGAAACAAAAATGCGAATTTTCATGCTTTTTCCCAAAACAATTAAAAAAATCAAAATTTAAAATTTTTGCGTTTTTTTCTCAAAAAAATTGAAAAGGTGCCATGAAAATTTTCTTTCGATTTTTTAACTCAAATCGTTTTTTTGTTGTTTGTTTGCTTAAAGATACTCAAAATACAAATTTTTTACGTTTTTCACAAACAAAAATGCGAATTTTCATGCTTTTTCCCAAAACAATGAAAAAATCAATAATCAAAATTTTTGCGTTTTTTTTTTCGAAAAAATGAAAAAATTAACATGAAACATTTTTTTTCGATTTTTTAACTCAAATCGTTTTAGTTGTTTGTTTGTTTGCTTAAAGATATTAAAAATACGAATTTTTACGGTTGTCTCCCCAAAAATACAAATTTTTACGTTTTTCAGAAACCAAAATGCGAATTTTCATGCTTTTTCCCCAAAAAAAATTAAAAAATTCAATATTCAAAATTTTTGGGAATTTTTTTAAAAAATATTGAAAAATATAACATAAAACATTTTATTTAGATTTTTTAACTCAAATCGTTTTTGTTGATTGTTTGTTTGCTTAAAGATACTCAAAATACAAATTTTTACGATTTTCACAAACAAAAATGCGAATTTTCATTTTTTTCCCCATTTTGTTGTTGTTGCTTTTTTGCGTTTTTCCCCAAAAAAAATTCGAATTTTCATGTTTTTTTGTTGTTGCTTTTTTACGTTTTTCGCCAAAAAAATACATTTTTACGTTTTTCACAAATCAAAATGCAAATTTTCATGCTTTTTCCCAAAACAATTAAAAAATTCAATATTTAAAATTTTTGCGTTTTTTTCTCAAAAAAATTGAAAAGGTGCCATGAAAATTTTCTTTCGATTTTTAACACAAATCGTTTTTGTTGATTGTTTCTTTGCTTAAAGATACTCAAAATACAAATTTTTACGTTTTTCAGAAACAAAAATGCGAATTTTCATGCTTTTTCCCCAAAACAATTAAGAAATTCAATATTTAAAATTTTTGCGTTTTTTTCTCAAAAAAATTGAAAATGATGCCATGAAACATTTTATTTCGATTTTTTAACTCAAATCGCTTTTGTTGTTTGTTTGTTTGCTTAAATATATTCAAAATACACATTTTTACGGTTTTCCCCAAAAAGATACAAATTTTTACGTTTTTCAGAAACAAAAATGCGAATTTTCATGCTTTTTCCCAAAACAATTAAAAAATTCAATATTTAAAATTTTTGCGTTTTTTTCTCAAAAAAAATTGAAAAAGTGCCATGAAAATTTTCTTTCGATTTTTTAACTCAAATCGTTTTTGTTGATTGTTTGTTTGCTTAAAGATACTCAAAATACAAATTTTTTACGTTTTTCACAAACAAAAATGCGAATTTTCATGCTTTTTCCCAAAACAATGAAAAAATCAATAATCAAAATTTTTGCGTTTTTTTTTTCGAAAAAATGAAAAAATTAACATGAAACATTTTTTTTCGATTTTTTAACTCAAATCGTTTTAGTTGTTTGTTTGTTTGCTTAAAGATATTCAAAATACAAATTTTTACGGTTTTCGCCCCAAAAATACAAATTTTTACGTTTTTCAGAAACAAAAATGCGAATTTTCATGCTTTTTCCCAAAAACAATGAAAAAATTCAATAATCAAAATTTTTGCGTTTTTTTTTCAAAAAAAATTGAAAAGATGCCATGAAACATTTTCTTTCGATTTTTTAACTCAAATCGTTTTTGTTGATTGTTTGTTTGCTTAAAGATACTCAAAATACAAATTTTTTACGTTTTTCAGAAACAAAAATGCGAATTTTCATGCTTTTTCCCAAAACAATGAAAAAATTCAATAATCAAAATTTTTGCGTTTTTTTTTTCGAAAAAATGAAAAAATTAACATGAAACATTTTTTTTCGATTTTTTAACTCAAATCGTTTTAGTTGTTTGTTTGTTTGCTTAAAGATATTAAAAATACGAATTTTTACGGTTGTCTCCCCAAAAATACAAATTTTTACGTTTTTCAGAAACAAAAATGCGAATTTTCATGCTTTTTCCCCAAAAAAATTACAAAATTCAATATTCAAAATTTTTGCGAATTTTTTTAAAAAATATTGAAAAAATAACATAAAACATTTTATTTAGATTTTTTAACTCAAATCGTTTTTGTTGTTTGTTTGTTTGCTTAAAGATATTCAAAATACAAATTTTTACGGTTTTCCCCAAAAAATACAAATTTTTACGTTTTTCAGAAACAAAAATGCGAATTTTCATGCTTTTTCCCAAAACAATTAAGAAATTCAATATTTAAAATTTTTGCGTTTTTTTCTCAAAAAAATTGAAAAGGTGCCATGAAAATTTTCTTTCGATTTTTAACTCAAATCGCTTTTGTTGTTTGTTTGTTTGCTTAAATATATTCAAAATACACATTTTTACGGTTTTCCCCAAAAAGATACAAATTTTTACGTTTTTCAGAAACAAAAATGCGAATTTTCAAGTTTTTCCCCCAAAAGAATGAAAAAATTCAATAATAAAAATTTTTGAGTTTTTTTTTTCAAAAAAATTGAAAAAATGCCATGATAATTTTTTTTCGATTTTTTAATTCAAATCGTTTTTGTTGATTGTTTGTTTGCTTAAAGATACTCAAAATACAAATTTTTTACGTTTTTCACAAACAAAAATGCGAATTTTCATGCTTTTTCCCAAAACAATGAAAAAATCAATAATCAAAATTTTTGCGTTTTTTTTTTCGAAAAAAATGAAAAAATTAACATGAAACATTTTTTTTCGATTTTTTAACTCAAATCGTTTTAGTTGTTTGTTTGTTTGCTTAAAGATATTAAAAATACAGAATTTTTACGGTTGTCTCCCCAAAAATACAAATTTTTACGTTTTTCAGAAACCAAAATGCGAATTTTCATGCTTTTTCCCCAAAAAAAATTACAAAATTCAATATTCAAAATTTTTGGGAATTTTTTTAAAAAATATTGAAAATATAACATAAAACATTTTATTTAGATTTTTTAACTCAAATCGTTTTTGTTGATTGTTTGTTTGCTTAAAGATACTCAAAATACAAATTTTTACGATTTTCACAAACAAAAATGCGAATTTTCATTTTTTTCCCCATTTTGTTGTTGTTGCTTTTTTGCGTTTTTCCCCAAAAAAAATTCGAATTTTCATGTTTTTTTGTTGTTGCTTTTTTACGTTTTTCGCCAAAAAAATACATTTTTACGTTTTTCACAAATCAAAATGCAAATTTTCATGCTTTTTTCCCAAAACAATTAAAAAATTCAATATTTAAAATTTTTGCGTTTTTTTCTCAAAAAAATTGAAAAGGTGCCATGAAAATTTTCTTTCGATTTTTAACTCAAATCGTTTTAGTTGTTTGTTTGTTTGCTTAAAGATATTAAAAATACAAATTTTTACGGTTTTCGCCCCAAAAATACAAATTTTTACGTTTTTCAGAAACAAAAATGCGAATTTTCATGCTTTTTCCCCAAAAAAATTAAAAAATTCAATATTCAAAATTTTTGCGAATTTTTTTTAAAAAATATTGAAAAAATAACATAAAACATTTTTTTTCGATTTTTTAACTCAAATCGTTTTTGTTGTTTGTTTGTTTGCTTAAAGATATTCAAAATACAAATTTTTACGGTTTTCTCCCCAAAAAATACAAATTTTTACGTTTTTCAGAAACAAAAATGCGAATTTTCATGCTTTTTCCCCAAAAAAAATTAAAAAATTCAATATTCAAAATTTTTGCGAATTTTTTTAAAAAATATTGAAAATATAACATAAAACATTTTATTTAGATTTTTTAACTCAAATCGTTTTTGTTGTTTGTTTGTTTGCTTAAAGATATTCAAAATACAAATTTTTACGGTTTTCCCCAAAAAATACAAATTTTTACGTTTTTCAGAAACAAAAATGCGAATTTTCATGCTTTTTCCCAAAACAATGAAAAAATCAATAATCAAAATTTTTGCGTTTTTTTTTTCGAAAAAAATGAAAAAATTAACATGAAACATTTTTTTTCGATTTTTTAACTCAAATCGTTTTAGTTGTTTGTTTGTTTGCTTAAAGATATTAAAAATACGAATTTTTACGGTTGTCTCCCCAAAAATACAAATTTTTACGTTTTTCAGAAACCAAAATGCGAATTTTCATGCTTTTTCCCCAAAAAAAATTACAAAATTCAATATTCAAAATTTTTGGGAATTTTTTTAAAAAATATTGAAAATATAACATAAAACATTTTATTTAGATTTTTTAACTCAAATCGTTTTTGTTGATTGTTTGTTTGCTTAAAGATACTCAAAATACAAATTTTTACGATTTTCACAAACAAAAATGCGAATTTTCATTTTTTTCCCCATTTTGTTGTTGTTGCTTTTTTGCGTTTTTTCCCCAAAAAAAAAATTCGAATTTTCATGTTTTTTTGTTGTTGCTTTTTTACGTTTTTCGCCAAAAAAATACATTTTTACGTTTTTCAGAAATCAAAAATGCGAATTTTCATGCTTTTTCCCAAAACAATTGAAAAAATTCAATATTCAAAATTTTTGCGTTTTTTTTCTCAAAAAAATTGAAAAAATGCCATGAAACATTTTTTTTCGATTTTTTAACTCAAATCGTTTTAGTTGTTTGTTTGTTTGCTTAAAGATATTAAAAATACAAATTTTTACGGTTTTCGCCCCAAAAATACAAATTTTTACGTTTTTCAGAAACAAAAATGCGAATTTTCATGCTTTTTCCCCAAAAAAAATTAAAAAATTCAATATTCAAAATTTTTGCGAATTTTTTTCAAAAAATATTGAAAAAATAACATAAAACATTTTATTTCGATTTTTTAACTCAAATCGTTTTTGTTGTTTGTTTGTTTGCTTAAAGATATTCAAAATACAAATTTTTACGGTTTTCCCCAAAAAATACAAATTTTTACGTTTTTCAGAAACAAAAATGCGAATTTTCATGCTTTTTCCCAAAACAATTAAAAAATTCAATATTCAAAATTTTTGCGTTTTTTTCTCAAAAAAATTGAAAAGGTAACATGAAACATTTTCTTTCGATTTTTTAACTCAAATCGCTTTTGTTGTTTGTTTGTTTGCTTAAATATATTCAAAATACACATTTTTACGGTTTTCCCCAAAAAGATACAAATTTTTACGTTTTTCAGAAACAAAAATGCGAATTTTCAAGTTTTTCCCCCAAAAGAATGAAAAAATTCAATAATAAAAATTTTTGAGTTTTTTTTTTCAAAAAAATTGAAAAAATGCCATGATAATTTTTTTTCGATTTTTTAATTCAAATCGTTTTTGTTGATTGTTTGTTTGCTTAAAAAATTCTCAAAATACAAATTTTTTACGTTTTTCACAAACAAAAATGCGAATTTTCATGCTTTTTCCCAAAACAATGAAAAAATCAATAATCAAAATTTTTGCGTTTTTTTTTTCGAAAAAAATGAAAAAATTAACATGAAACATTTTTTTTCGATTTTTTAACTCAAATCGTTTTAGTTGTTTGTTTGTTTGCTTAAAGATATTAAAAATACAAATTTTTACGGTTGTCTCCCCAAAAATACAAATTTTTACGTTTTTCAGAAACAAAAATGCGAATTTTCATGCTTTTTCCCCAAAAAAAATTACAAAATTCAATATTCAAAATTTTTGGGAATTTTTTTAAAAAATATTGAAAATATAACATAAAACATTTTATTTAGATTTTTTAACTCAAATCGTTTTTGTTGATTGTTTGTTTGCTTAAAGATACTCAAAATACAAATTTTTACGATTTTCACAAACAAAAATGCGAATTTTCATTTTTTTCCCCATTTTGTTGTTGTTGCTTTTTTGCGTTTTTCCCCAAAAAAAATTCGAATTTTCATGTTTTTTTGTTGTTGCTTTTTTACGTTTTTCGCCAAAAAAATACATTTTTACGTTTTTCACAAATCAAAATGCAAATTTTCATGCTTTTTCCCAAAACAATTAAAAAATTCAATATTTAAAATTTTTGCGTTTTTTTTCTCAAAAAAATTGAAAAGGTGCCATGAAAATTTTCTTTCGATTTTTAACTCAAATCGTTTTAGTTGTTTGTTTGTTTGCTTAAAGATATTAAAAATACAAATTTTTACGGTTTTCCCCCAAAAATACAAATTTTTACGTTTTTCAGAAACAAAAATGCGAATTTTCATGCTTTTTCCCCAAAAAAATTAAAAAATTCAATATTCAAAATTTTTGCGTTTTTTTTTCAAAAAAATTGAAAAAATGCCATGAAACATTTTTTTTCGATTTTTTAACTCAAATCGTTTTAGTTGTTTGTTTGTTTGCTTAAAGATACTCAAAATACAAATTTTTTACGTTTTTCACAAACAAAAATGCGAATTTTCATGCTTTTTCCCAAAACAATGAAAAAATTCAATAATCAAAATTTTTGCGTTTTTTTTTTCGAAAAAAATGAAAAAATTAACATGAAACATTTTTTTCGATTTTTTAACTCAAATCGTTTTAGTTGTTTGTTTGTTTGCTTAAAGATATTAAAAATACAAATTTTTACGGTTGTCTCCCCAAAAATACAAATTTTTACGTTTTTCAGAAACAAAAATGCGAATTTTCATGCTTTTTCCCCAAAAAAAATTAAAAAATTCAATATTCAAAATTTTTGCGATTTTTTTTAAAAAATATTGAAAATATAACATAAAACATTTTATTTAGATTTTTTAACTCAAATCGTTTTTGTTGTTTGTTTGTTTGCTTAAAGATATTCAAAATACAAATTTTTACGGTTTTCCCCAAAAAATACAAATTTTTACGTTTTTCAGAAACAAAAATGCGAATTTTCATGCTTTTTCCCAAAACAATTAAGAAATTCAATATTTAAAATTTTTGCGTTTTTTTCTCAAAAAAATTGAAAAGGTGCCATGAAACATTTTTTTTCGATTTTTTAACTCAAATCGCTTTTGTTGTTTGTTTGTTTGCTTAAATATATTCAAAATACACATTTTTACGGTTTTCCCCAAAAAGATACAAATTTTTACGTTTTTCAGAAACAAAAATGCGAATTTTCAAGTTTTTCCCCCAAAAGAATGAAAAAATTCAATAATAAAAATTTTTGAGTTTTTTTTTTCAAAAAAATTGAAAAAATGCCATGATAATTTTTTTTCGATTTTTTAATTCAAATCGTTTTTGTTGATTGTTTGTTTGCTTAAAGATACTCAAAATACAAATTTTTTACGTTTTTCACAAACAAAAATGCGAATTTTCATGCTTTTTCCCAAAACAATGAAAAAATTCAATAATCAAAATTTTTGCGTTTTTTTTTTCGAAAAAAATGAAAAAATTAACATGAAACATTTTTTTTCGATTTTTTAACTCAAATCGTTTTAGTTGTTTGTTTGTTTGCTTAAAGATATTAAAAATACGAATTTTTACGGTTGTCTCCCCAAAAATACAAATTTTTACGTTTTTCAGAAACAAAAATGCGAATTTTCATGCTTTTTCCCCAAAAAAAATTACAAAATTCAATATTCAAAATTTTTGGGAATTTTTTTAAAAAATATTGAAAATATAACATAAAACATTTTATTTAGATTTTTTAACTCAAATCGTTTTTGTTGATTGTTTGTTTGCTTAAAGATACTCAAAATACAAATTTTTACGATTTTCACAAACAAAAATGCGAATTTTCATTTTTTTCCCCATTTTGTTGTTGTTGCTTTTTTGCGTTTTTCCCCAAAAAAAATTCGAATTTTCATGTTTTTTTTTGTTGTTGCTTTTTTACGTTTTTCGCCAAAAAAATACATTTTTACGTTTTTCACAAATCAAAATGCAAATTTTCATGCTTTTTCCCAAAACAATTAAAAAATTCAATATTTAAAATTTTTGCGTTTTTTTCTCAAAAAAAATTGAAAAGGTGCCATGAAAATTTTCTTTCGATTTTTAACTCAAATCGTTTTTGTTGTTTGTTTGTTTGCTTAAAGATATTAAAAATACAAATTTTTACGGTTTTCCCCAAAAAATACAAATTTTTACGTTTTTCAGAAACAAAAATGCGAATTTTCATGCTTTTTCCCAAAACAATTAAAAAATTCAATATTTAAAATTTTTGCGTTTTTTTCTCAAAAAAATTGAAAAGGTGCCATGAAAATTTTCTTTCGATTTTTAACTCAAATCGCTTTTGTTGTTTGTTTGTTTGCTTAAATATATTCAAAATACACATTTTTACGGTTTTCCCCAAAAAGATACAAATTTTTACGTTTTTCAGAAACAAAAATGCGAATTTTCAAGTTTTTCCCCCAAAAGAATGAAAAAATTCAATAATAAAAATTTTTGAGTTTTTTTTTTCAAAAAAATTGAAAAAATGCCATGATAATTTTTTTTCGATTTTTTAATTCAAATCGTTTTTGTTGATTGTTTGTTTGCTTAAAGATACTCAAAATACAAATTTTTTACGTTTTTCACAAACAAAAATGCGAATTTTCATGCTTTTTCCCAAAACAATGAAAAAATCAATAATCAAAATTTTTGCGTTTTTTTTTTCGAAAAAAATGAAAAAATTAACATGAAACATTTTTTTTCGATTTTTTAACTCAAATCGTTTTAGTTGTTTGTTTGTTTGCTTAAAGATATTAAAAATACGAATTTTTACGGTTGTCTCCCCAAAAATACAAATTTTTACGTTTTTCAGAAACCAAAATGCGAATTTTCATGCTTTTTCCCCAAAAAAATTACAAAATTCAATATTCAAAATTTTTGGGAATTTTTTTAAAAAATATTGAAAATATAACATAAAACATTTTATTTAGATTTTTTAACTCAAATCGTTTTTGTTGATTGTTTGTTTGCTTAAAGATACTCAAAATACAAATTTTTACGATTTTCACAAACAAAAATGCGAATTTTCATTTTTTTCCCCATTTTGTTGTTGTTGCTTTTTTGCGTTTTTTCCCCAAAAAAAAATTCGAATTTTCATGTTTTTTTGTTGTTGCTTTTTTACGTTTTTCGCCAAAAAAATACATTTTTACGTTTTTCACAAATCAAAAATGCAAATTTTCATGCTTTTTTCCCAAAACAATTGAAAAAATTCAATATTCAAAATTTTTGCGTTTTTTTCTCAAAAAAATTGAAAAAGTGCCATGAAAATTTTTTTTCGATTTTTTAACTCAAATCGTTTTAGTTGTTTGTTTGTTTGCTTAAAGATATTAAAAATACAAATTTTTACGGTTTTCCCCAAAAAATACAAATTTTTACGTTTTTCAGAAACAAAAATGCGAATTTTCATGCTTTTTCCCCAAAAAAAATTAAAAAATTCAATATTCAAAATTTTTGCGAATTTTTTTAAAAAATATTGAAAAAATAACATAAAACATTTTATTTAGATTTTTTAACTCAAATCGTTTTTGTTGTTTGTTTGTTTGCTTAAAGATATTCAAAATACAAATTTTTACGGTTTTCCCCAAAAAATACAAATTTTTACGTTTTTCAGAAACAAAAATGCGAATTTTCATGCTTTTTCCCAAAACAATTAAAAAATTCAATATTTAAAATTTTTGCGTTTTTTTCTCAAAAAAATTGAAAAGGTGCCATGAAACATTTTTTTTCGATTTTTTAACTCAAATCGCTTTTGTTGTTTGTTTGTTTGCTTAAATATATTCAAAATACACATTTTTACGGTTTTCCCCAAAAAGATACAAATTTTTACGTTTTTCAGAAACAAAAATGCGAATTTTCAAGTCTTTTCCCCAAAAGAATGAAAAAATTCAATAATAAAAATTTTTGAGTTTTTTTTTTCAAAAAAATTGAAAAAATGCCATGATAATTTTTTTTTCGATTTTTTAATTCAAATCGTTTTTGTTGATTGTTTGTTTGCTTAAAGATTCTCAAAATACAAATTTTTTACGTTTTTCACAAACAAAAATGCGAATTTTCATGCTTTTTCCCAAAACAATGAAAAAATCAATAATCAAAATTTTTGCGTTTTTTTTTTCGAAAAAAATTGAAAAAATTAACATGAAACATTTTTTTTCGATTTTTTAACTCAAATCGTTTTAGTTGTTTGTTTGTTTGCTTAAAGATATTAAAAATACGAATTTTTACGGTTGTCTCCCCAAAAATACAAATTTTTACGTTTTTCAGAAACCAAAATGCGAATTTTCATGCTTTTTCCCCAAAAAAAATTACAAAATTCAATATTCAAAATTTTTGGGAATTTTTTTAAAAAATATTGAAAATATAACATAAAACATTTTATTTAGATTTTTTAACTCAAATCGTTTTTGTTGATTGTTTGTTTGCTTAAAGATACTCAAAATACAAATTTTTACGATTTTCACAAACAAAAATGCGAATTTTCATTTTTTTCCCCATTTTGTTGTTGTTGCTTTTTTGCGTTTTTCCCCAAAAAAAAATTCGAATTTTCATGTTTTTTTGTTGTTGCTTTT
The DNA here is from genome assembly GCA_035047445.1 of Drosophila siamana. Taxonomy (NCBI): domain Eukaryota; kingdom Metazoa; phylum Arthropoda; class Insecta; order Diptera; family Drosophilidae; genus Drosophila; species Drosophila siamana. The sequence continues at coordinate 691,597 of JAWNPP010000033.1, forward strand.
TTACGTTTTTCGCCAAAAAAAATACATTTTTACGTTTTTCACAAATCAAAATGCAAATTTTCATGCTTTTTCCCAAAACAATAAAAAAATTCAATATTTAAAATTTTTGCGTTTTTTTCTCAAAAAAATTGAAAAGGTGCCATGAAAATTTTCTTTCGATTTTTAACTCAAATCGTTTTAGTTGTTTGTTTGTTTGCTTAAAGATATTAAAAATACAAATTTTTACGGTTTTCGCCCCAAAAATACAAATTTTTACGTTTTTCAGAAACAAAAATGCGAATTTTCATGCTTTTTCCCAAAACAATTAAAAAATTCAATATTCAAAATTTTTGCGTTTTTTTCTCAAAAAAATTGAAAAGATAACATAGAAACATTTTCTTTCGATTTTTTAACTCAAATCGCTTTTGTTGTTTGTTTGTTTGCTTAAATATATTCAAAATACACATTTTTACGGTTTTCCCCAAAAAGATACAAATTTTTACGTTTTTCAGAAACAAAAATGCGAATTTTCAAGTTTTTTCCCCAAAAGAATGAAAAAATTCAATAATAAAAATTTTTGAGTTTTTTTTTTCAAAAAAATTGAAAAAATGCCATGATAATTTTTTTTCGATTTTTTAATTCAAATCGTTTTTGTTGATTGTTTGTTTGCTTAAAGATACTCAAAATACAAATTTTTTACGTTTTTCACAAACAAAAATGCGAATTTTCATGCTTTTTCCCAAAACAATGAAAAAATCAATAATCAAAATTTTTGCGTTTTTTTTTTCGAAAAAAATGAAAAAATTAACATGAAACATTTTTTTTCGATTTTTTAACTCAAATCGTTTTAGTTGTTTGTTTGTTTGCTTAAAGATATTAAAAATACTAATTTTTACGGTTCTCCCCCAAAAATACAAATTTTTACGTTTTTCAGAAACCAAAAATGCGAATTTTCATGCTTTTTCCCCAAAAAAAATTACAAAATTCAATATTCAAAATTTTTGGGAATTTTTTTAAAAAATATTGAAAATATAACATAAAACATTTTATTTAGATTTTTTAACTCAAATCGTTTTTGTTGATTGTTTGTTGATTGTTTGTTTTCTTAAAGATACTCAAAATACAAATTTTTACGATTTTCACAAACAAAAATGCGAATTTTCATTTTTTTCCCCATTTTGTTGTTGTTGCTTTTTTGCGTTTTTCCCCAAAAAAATTCGAATTTTCATGTTTTTTTGTTGTTGCTTTTTTACGTTTTTCGCCAAAAAAATACATTTTTACGTTTTTCACAAATCAAAAATGCAAATTTTCATGTTTTTCCCCAAAAAATTGAAAAAATTCAATATATCAAAATTTTAGCGATTTTTTCTCAAAAAAATTGAAAAAATGCCATGAAAATTTTTTTTCGATTTTTAACTCAAATCGTTTTTGTTGTTTGTTTGTTTGCTTAAAGATATTAAAAATACAAATTTTTACGGTTTTCGCCCCAAAAATACAAATTTTTACGTTTTTCAGAAACAAAAATGCGAATTTTCATGCTTTTTCCCAAAACAATGAAAAAATTCAATAATCAAAATTTTTGCGTTTTTTTTTTCGAAAAAATGAAAAAATTAACATGAAACATTTTTTTTCGATTTTTTAACTCAAATCGTTTTAGTTGTTTGTTTGTTTGCTTAAAGATATTAAAAATACAAATTTTTACGTTTTTCAGAAACAAAAATGCGAATTTTCATGCTTTTTCCCCAAAAAAAATTACAAAATTCAATATTCAAAATTTTTGGGAATTTTTTTAAAAAATATTGAAAATATAACATAAAACATTTTATTTAGATTTTTTAACTCAAATCGTTTTTGTTGTTTGTTTGTTTGCTTAAAGATACTCAAAATACAAATTTTTACGTTTTTCAGAAACAAAAATGCGAATTTTCATGTTTTTTCCCAAAACAATTTTGAATTGTTGTTGCAAATTTTTTGCGTTTTTTCCCCAAAAAAAAAATTCGAAATTTTCATGTTTTTTTTTGTTGTTGCTTTTTTACGTTTTTCGCCAAAAAAATACAAATTTTTACGTTTTTCACAAATCAAAAATGCAAATTTTCATGTTTTTCACCAAAAAATTGAAAAAATTCAATTATCAAAATTTTTGCGATTTTTTCTCAAAAAAATTGAAAAAATGCCATGAAATTTTTTTTCGATTTTTAACTCAAATCGTTTTAGTTGTTTGTTTGTTTGCTTAAAGATATTAAAAATACAAATTTTTACGGTTTTCGCCCCAAAAATACAAATTTTTACGTTTTTCAGAAACAAAAATGCGAATTTTCATGCTTTTTCCCAAAACAATGAAAAAATTCAATAATCAAAATTTTTGCGTTTTTTTTTTCGAAAAAATGAAAAAATTAACATGAAACATTTTTTTCGATTTTTTAACTCAAATCGTTTTAGTTGTTTGTTTGTTTGCTTAAAGATATTCAAAATACAAATTTTTACGTTTTTCAGAAACCAAAAATGCGAATTTTCATGCTTTTTCCCAAAAAAAATTAAAAAATTCAATATTCAAAATTTTTGCGAATTTTTTTTAAAAAATATTGAAAATATAACATAAAACATTTTATTTAGATTTTTTAACTCAAATCGTTTTTGTTGTTTGTTTGTTTGCTTAAAGATATTCAAAATACAAATTTTTACGGTTTTCCCAAAAAAATACGAATTTTTACGTTTTTCCCCAAAAATCAATTTTTACGGTTTTCGCCCCAAAAATACAAATTTTTACGGTTTTCGCCCCAAAAATACAAATTTTTACGTTTTTCAGAAACAAAAATGCGAATTTTCATGCTTTTTCCCAAAAAAATTAAAAAATTCAATATTCAAAATTTTTGCGATTTTTTTTCAAAAAATATTGAAAAAATACCATGAAACATTTTTTTCGATTTTTTAACTCAAATCGTTTTTGTTGTTTGTTTGTTTGCTTAAAGATATTCAAAAATACAAATTTTTACGGTTTTCGCCCCAAAAATACAAATTTTTACGTTTTTCAGAAACAAAAATGCGAATTTTCATGCTTTTTCCCCAAAAAAATGAAAAAATTCAATATTCAAAATTTTTGCGATTTTTTTTCAAAAAATATTGAAAAAATTAACATGAAACATTTTTTTTCGATTTTTTAACTCTAATCGTTTTAGTTGTTTGTTTGTTTGCTTAAAGATATTAAAAATACAAATTTTTACGGTTTTCGTCCCAAAAATACAAATTTTTACGTTTTTCAGAAACAAAAATGCGAATTTTCATGCTTTTTCCAAAAACAATGAAAAAATTCAATAATCAAAATTTTTGCGTTTTTTTTTTCAAAAAAATTGAAAAAATGACATGAAAAATTTTTTTTCGATTTTTTAACTCAAATCGTTTTTGTTGTTTGTTTGTTTGCTTAAAGATATTCAAAATACAAATTTTTACGTTTTTCAGAAACAAAAATGCGAATTTTCATGCTTTTTCCCCAAAAAAATTAAAAAATTCAATATTCAAAATTTTTGCGAATTTTTTTAAAAAATATTGAAAATATAACATAAAACATTTTATTTAGATTTTTTAACTCAAATCGTTTTTGTTGTTTGTTTGTTTGCTTAAATATATTCAAAATACACATTTTTACGGTTTTCCCCAAAAAGATACAAATTTTTACGTTTTTCAGAAACAAAAATGCGAATTTTCAAGTTTTTCCCCAAAAGAATGAAAAAATTCAATAATAAAAATTTTTGAGTTTTTTTTTTCAAAAAAATTGAAAAAATGCCATGATAATTTTTTTTCGATTTTTTAATTCAAATCGTTTTAGTTGTTTGTTTGTTTGCTTAAAGATATTAAAAATACGAATTTTTACGGTTGTCTCCCCAAAAATACAAATTTTTACGTTTTTCAGAAACAAAAATGCGAATTTTCATGCTTTTTCCCCAAAAAAAATTAAAAAATTCAATATTCAAAATTTTTGCGAATTTTTTTAAAAAATATTGAAAAAATAACATAAAACATTTTATTTAGATTTTTTAACTCAAATCGTTTTAGTTGTTTGTTTGTTTGCTTAAAGATATTCAAAATACAAATTTTTACGGTTTTCCCCAAAAAATACAAATTTTTACGTTTTTCAGAAACAAAAATGCGAATTTTCATGCTTTTTCCCAAAACAATTAAAAAATTCAATATTTAAAATTTTTGCGTTTTTTTTCTCAAAAAAATTGAAAAGGTGCCATGAAAATTTTCTTTCGATTTTTAACACAAATCGTTTTTGTTGATTGTTTCTTTGCTTAAAGATACTCAAAATACAAATTTTTACGTTTTTCAGAAACAAAAATGCGAATTTTCATGTTTTTCCCCAAAAAAATTAAGAAATTCAATATTCAAAATTTTTACGAATTTTTATGAAAAAATTTGAAAAATAACATAAAACATTTTATTTAGATTTTTTAACTCAAATCGCTTTTGTTGTTTGTTTGTTTGCTTAAATATATTCAAAATACACATTTTTACGGTTTTCCCCAAAAAGATACAAATTTTTACGTTTTTCAGAAACAAAAATGCGAATTTTCATGCTTTTTCCCAAAACAATGAAAAAATTCAATAATCAAAATTTTTGCGTTTTTTTTTTCGAAAAAATGAAAAAATTAACATGAAACATTTTTTTTCGATTTTTTAACTCAAATCGTTTTAGTTGTTTGTTTGTTTGCTTAAAGATATTAAAAATACAAATTTTTACGTTTTTCAGAAACAAAAATGCGAATTTTCATGCTTTTTCCCCAAAAAAAAATTAAAAAATTCAATATTCAAAATTTTTGCGAATTTTTTTAAAAAATATTGAAAATATAACATAAAACATTTTATTTAGATTTTTTAACTCAAATCGTTTTTGTTGTTTGTTTGTTTGCTTAAAGATATTAAAAATACAAATTTTTACGGTTTTCCCCAAAAATACAAATTTTTACGTTTTTCAGAAACAAAAATGCGAATTTTCATGCTTTTTCCCAAAAAAAATTAAAAAATTCAATATTCAAAATTTTTGCGAATTTTTTTAAAAAAATATTGAAAATATAACATAAAACATTTTATTTAGATTTTTTAACTCAAATCGTTTTTGTTGATTGTTTGTTTGCTTAAAGATACTCAAAATACAAATTTTTACGATTTTCACAAACAAAAATGCGAATTTTCATTTTTTTCCCCATTTTGTTGTTGTTGCTTTTTTGCGTTTTTCCCCAAAAAAAATTCGAATTTTCATGTTTTTTTGTTGTTGCTTTTTTACGTTTTTCGCCAAAAAAAATACATTTTTACGTTTTTCACAAATCAAAATGCAAATTTTCATGCTTTTTCACCAAAACAATTAAAAAAAATCAATATATCAAAATTTTTGCGATTTTTTTCTCAAAAAAATTGAAAAAATGCCATGAAATATTTTTTTTCGATTTTTTAACTCAAATCGTTTTAGTTGTTTGTTTGTTTGCTTAAAGATATTAAAAATACAAATTTTTACGGTTTTCGCCCCAAAAATACAAATTTTTACGTTTTTCAGAAACAAAAATGCGAATTTTCATGCTTTTTCCCAAAACAATTAAAAAATTCAATATTTAAAATTTTTGCGTTTTTTTCTCAAAAAAATTGAAAAGGTGCCATGAAAATTTTCTTTCGATTTTTTAACTCAAATCGTTTTTGTTGATTGTTTGTTTGCTTAAAGATACTCAAAATACAAATTTTTACGTTTTTCAGAAACAAAAATGCGAATTTTCATGTTTTTCCCCAAAAAAATTAAAAAATTCAATATTCAAAATTTTTGCGAATTTTTATGAAAAAATTTGAAAAATAACATAAAACATTTTATTTAGATTTTTTAACTCAAATCGTTTTTGTTGTTTGTTTGTTTGCTTAAAGATATTCAAAATACACATTTTTACGGTTTTCCCCAAAAAGATACAAATTTTTACGTTTTTCAGAAACAAAAATGCGAATTTTCATGCTTTTTCCCAAAACAATTAAAAAATTCAATATTTAAAATTTTTGCGTTTTTTTTTTCGAAAAAAATGAAAAAATTAACATGAAACATTTTTTTTCGATTTTTTAACTCAAATCGTTTTAGTTGTTTGTTTGTTTGCTTAAAGATATTAAAAATACAAATTTTTACGGTTGTCTCCCCAAAAATACAAATTTTTACGTTTTTCAGAAACAAAAATGCGAATTTTCATGCTTTTTCCCCAAAAAAAATTAAAAAATTCAATATTCAAAATTTTTGCGAATTTTTTTAAAAAATATTGAAAATATAACATAAAACATTTTATTTAGATTTTTTAACTCAAATCGTTTTTGTTGATTGTTTGTTTGCTTAAAGATACTCAAAATACAAATTTTTACGATTTTCACAAACAAAAATGCGAATTTTCATTTTTTTCCCCATTTTGTTGTTGTTGCTTTTTTTGCGTTTTTCCCCAAAAAAAATTCGAATTTTCATGTTTTTTTGTTGTTGCTTTTTTACGTTTTTCGCCAAAAAAATACATTTTTACGTTTTTCACAAATCAAAATGCAAATTTTCATGTTTTTCACCAAAAAATTGAAAAAATTCAATATATCAAAATTTTTGCGATTTTTTCTCAAAAAAATTGAAAAAATGCCATGAAACATTTTTTTTCGATTTTTTAACTCAAATCGTTTTAGTTGTTTGTTTGTTTGCTTAAAGATATTAAAAATACAAATTTTTACGGTTTTCGCCCCAAAAATACAAATTTTTACGTTTTTCAGAAACAAAAATGCGAATTTTCATGCTTTTTCCCAAAACAATGAAAAAATTCAATAATCAAAATTTTTGCGTTTTTTTTTCGAAAAAATGAAAAAATTAACATGAAACATTTTTTTTCGATTTTTTAACTCAAATCGTTTTAGTTGTTTGTTTGTTTGCTTAAAGATACTCAAAATACAAATTTTTACGTTTTTCAGAAACAAAAATGCGAATTTTCATGCTTTTTCCCCAAAAAAATTAAAAAATTCAATATTCAAAATTTTTGCGTTATTTTTTTCAAAAAATATTGAAAATATAACATAAAACATTTTATTTAGATTTTTTAACTCAAATCGTTTTAGTTGTTTGTTTGTTTGCTGAAAGATATTCAAAATACAAATTTTTACGGTTTTCCCCAAAAAATACAAATTTTTACGTTTTTCAGAAACAAAAATGCGAATTTTCATGCTTTTTCCCAAAACAATTAAAAAATTCAATATTTAAAATTTTTGCGTTTTTTTCTCAAAAAAATTGAAAAGGTGCCATGAAAATTTTCTTTCGATTTTTAACACAAATCGTTTTTGTTGATTGTTTGTTTGCTTAAAGATACTCAAAATACAAATTTTTACGTTTTTCAGAAACAAAAATGCGAATTTTCATGTTTTTCCCCAAAAAAATTAAGAAATTCAATATTCAAAATTTTTACGAATTTTTATGAAAAAATTTGAAAAATAACATAAAACATTTTATTTAGATTTTTTAACTCAAATCGCTTTTGTTGTTTGTTTGTTTGCTTAAATATATTCAAAATACACATTTTTACGGTTTTCCCCAAAAAATACAAATTTTTACGTTTTTCAGAAACAAAAATGCGAATTTTCATGCTTTTTCCCAAAACAATTAAAAAATTCAATATTTAAAATTTTTGCGTTTTTTTTTTCAAAAAAATTGAAAAAATGCCATGAAAATTTTTTTTCGATTTTTTAACTCAAATCGTTTTTGTTGTTTGTTTGTTTGCTTAAAGATATTCAAAATACAATTTTTACGGTTTTCCCAAAAAATACAAATTTTTACGTTTTTCAGAAACAAAAATGCGAATTTTCATGCTTTTTCCCAAAACAATGAAAAAAATCAATAATCAAAATTTTTGCGTTTTTTTTTTCGAAAAAAATGAAAAAATTAACATGAAACATTTTTTTTCGATTTTTTAACTCAAATCGTTTTAGTTGTTTGTTTGTTTGCTTAAAGATATTAAAAATACGAATTTTTACGGTTGTCTCCCCAAAAATACAAATTTTTACGTTTTTCAGAAACAAAAATGCGAATTTTCATGCTTTTTCCCCAAAAAAAATTAAAAAATTCAATATTCAAAATTTTTGGGAATTTTTTTAAAAAATATTGAAAATATAACATAAAACATTTTATTTAGATTTTTTAACTCAAATCGTTTTTGTTGATTGTTTGTTTGCTTAAAGATACTCAAAATACAAATTTTTACGATTTTCACAAACAAAAATGCGAATTTTCATTTTTTTCCCCATTTTGTTGTTGTTGCTTTTTTGCGTTTTTCCCCAAAAAAAATTCGAATTTTCATGTTTTTTTGTTGTTGCTTTTTTACGTTTTTCGCCAAAAAAATACATTTTTACGTTTTTCACAAATCAAAATGCAAATTTTCATGCTTTTTCCCCAAAAAATTGAAAAAAATTCAATAATCAAAATTTTTGCGATTTTTTCTCAAAAAAATTGAAAAAATGCCATGAAAATTTTTTTTCGATTTTTTAACTCAAATCGTTTTTGTTGTTTGTTTGTTTGCTTAAAGATATTAAAAATACAAATTTTTACGGTTTTCGCCCCAAAAATACAAATTTTTACGTTTTTCAGAAACAAAAATGCGAATTTTCATGCTTTTTCCCAAAAAAATTAAAAAATTCAATATTCAAAATGTATGCGAATTTTTTTAAAAAATATTGAAAATATAACATAAAACATTTTATTTAGATTTTTTAACTCAAATCGTTTTTGTTGTTTGTTTGTTTGCTTAAATATATTCAAAATACACATTTTTACGGTTTTCCCCAAAAAGATACAAATTTTTACGTTTTTCAGAAACAAAAATGCGAATTTTCAAGCTTTTTCCCCAAAAGAATGAAAAAATTCAATAATAAAAATTTTTGAGTTTTTTTTTCAAAAAAATTGAAAAAATGCCATGATAATTTTTTTTCGATTTTTTAATTCAAATCGTTTTTGTTGATTGTTTGTTTGCTTAAAGATACTCAAAATACAAATTTTTTACGTTTTTCACAAACAAAAATACAAATTTTTACGTTTTTCAGAAACAAAAATGCGAATTTTCATGCTTTTTCCCCAAAAAAATTAAAAAATTCAATAATCAAAATTTTTGCGTTTTTTTTTCGAAAAAAATTGAAAAAATAACATGAAACATTTTTTTTCGATTTTTTAACTCAAATCGTTTTTGTTGTTTGTTTGTTTGCTTAAAGATATAAAAATAAATCTCAAAATACAAATTTTTACGTTTTTCAGAAACAAAAATGCGAATTTTCATGCTTTTTCCCCAAAAAAAATTAAAAAATTCAATATTCAAAATTTTTGGGAATTTTTTTAAAAAATATTGAAAATATAACATAAAACATTTTATTTAGATTTTTTAACTCAAATCGTTTTTGTTGATTGTTTGTTTGCTTAAAGATATTCAAAATACAAATTTTTACGATTTTCACAAACAAAAATGCGAATTTTCATTTTTTTCCCCATTTTGTTGTTGTTGCTTTTTTGCGTTTTTTCCCCAAAAAAAAATTCGAATTTTCATGTTTTTTTTGTTGTTGCTTTTTTACGTTTTTCGCCAAAAAAATACATTTTTACGTTTTTCACAAATCAAAAATGCAAATTTTCATGCTTTTTCCCCAAAACAATTGAAAAAAATTCAATAATCAAAATTTTTGCGTTTTTTTCTCAAAAAAAATTGAAAAAATGCCATGAAAATTTTCTTTCGATTTTTAACACAAATCGTTTTTGTTGATTGTTTCTTTGCTTAAAGATACTCAAAATACAAATTTTTACGTTTTTCAGAAACAAAAATGCGAATTTTCATGCTTTTTCCCAAAACAATTAATAAATTCAATATTCAAAATTTTTGCGGTTTTTTTCTCAAAAAAAATTGAAAAAATAACATAAAACATTTTATTTCGATTTTTTAACTCAAATCGCTTTTGTTGTTTGTTTGTTTGCTTAAATATATTCAAAATACACATTTTTACGGTTTTCCCCAAAAAGATACAAATTTTTACGTTTTTCAGAAACAAAAATGCGAATTTTCAAGTTTTTCCCCAAAAGAATGAAAAAATTCAATAATAAAAATTTTTGAGTTTTTTTTTTCAAAAAAATTGAAAAAATGCCATGATAATTTTTTTTCGATTTTTTAATTCAAATCGTTTTTGTTGATTGTTTGTTTGCTTAAAGATACTCAAAATACAAATTTTTTACGTTTTTCACAAACAAAAATGCGAATTTTCATGCTTTTTCCCAAAACAATGAAAAAATCAATAATCAAAATTTTTGCGTTTTTTTTTTCGAAAAAAATGAAAAAATTAACATGAAACATTTTTTTTCGATTTTTTAACTCAAATCGTTTTAGTTGTTTGTTTGTTTGCTTAAAGATATTAAAAATACAAATTTTTACGGTTTTCTCCCCAAAAATACAAATTTTTACGTTTTTCAGAAACAAAAATGCGAATTTTCATGCTTTTTCCCCAAAAAAATTAAAAAATTCAATATTCAAAATTTTTGGGAATTTTTTTCAAAAAATATTGAAAATATAACATAAAACATTTTATTTCGATTTTTTAATTCAAATCGTTTTTGTTGATTGTTTGTTTGCTTAAAGATACTCAAAATACAAATTTTTACGATTTTCACAAACAAAAATGCGAATTTTCATTTTTTTCCCCATTTTGTTGTTGTTGCTTTTTTGCGTTTTTCCCCAAAAAAAAAATTCGAATTTTCATGTTTTTTTGTTGTTGCTTTTTTACGTTTTTCGCCAAAAAAATACATTTTTACGTTTTTCACAAATCAAAAATGCGAATTTTCATGCTTTTTCCCCAAAAAATTGAAAAAAATTCAATAATCAAAATTTTTAGCGATTTTTTCTCAAAAAAATTGAAAAAATGCCATGAAATTTTTTTTTCGATTTTTTAACTCAAATCGTTTTTGTTGTTTGTTTGTTTGCTTAAAGATATTAAAAATACAAATTTTTACGGTTTTCGCCCCAAAAATACAAATTTTTACGTTTTTCAGAAACAAAAATGCGAATTTTCATGCTTTTTCCCAAAAAAAATTAAAAAATTCAATATTCAAAATTTTTGCGAATTTTTTTAAAAAATATTGAAAAATAACATAAAACATTTTATTTAGATTTTTTAACTCAAATCGTTTTTGTTGTTTGTTTGTTTGCTTAAATATATTCAAAATACACATTTTTACGGTTTTCCCCAAAAAGATACAAATTTTTACGTTTTTCAGAAACAAAAATGCGAATTTTCAAGTTTTTCCCCCAAAAGAATGAAAAAATTCAATAATAAAAATTTTTGAGTTTTTTTTTTCAAAAAAATTGAAAAAATGCCATGATAATTTTTTTTCGATTTTTTAATTCAAATCGTTTTTGTTGATTGTTTGTTTGCTTAAAGATACTCAAAATACAAATTTTTTACGTTTTTCACAAACAAAAATACAAATTTTTACGTTTTTCAGAAACAAAAATGCGAATTTTCATGCTTTTTCCCCAAAAAAATTAAAAAATTCAATAATCAAAATTTTTGCGGTTTTTTTTTCAAAAAAATTGAAAAAATAACATGAAACATTTTTTTTCGATTTTTTAACTCAAATCGTTTTTGTTGTTTGTTTGTTTGCTTAAAGATATTCAAAATACAAATTTTTACGTTTTTCAGAAACAAAAATGCGAATTTTCATGCTTTTTCCCCAAAAAAATTAAAAAATTCAATATTCAAAATTTTTGCGAATTTTTTTAAAAAATATTGAAAAAATAACATAAAACATTTTATTTAGATTTTTTAACTCAAATCGCTTTTGTTGTTTGTTTGTTTGCTTAAATATATTCAAAATACACATTTTTACGATTTTCACAAACAAAAATGCGAATTTTCATTTTTTTCCCCATTTTGTTGTTGTTGCTTTTTTGCGTTTTTCCCCAAAAAAAATTCGAATTTTCATGTTTTTTTGTTGTTGCTTTTTTACGTTTTTCGCCAAAAAAATACATTTTTACGTTTTTCACAAATCAAAAATGCAAATTTTCATGCTTTTTCCCCAAAACAATTGAAAAAAATTCAATATATCAAAATTTTTGCGTTTTTTTCTCAAAAAAATTGAAAAAATGCCATGAAAATTTTCTTTCGATTTTTAACACAAATCGTTTTTGTTGATTGTTTGTTTGCTTAAAGATACTCAAAATACAAATTTTTACGTTTTTCAGAAACAAAAATGCGAATTTTCATGCTTTTTCCCAAAACAATTAAGAAATTCAATATTTAAAATTTTTGCGTTTTTTTCTCAAAAAAATTGAAAAAATAACATAAAACATTTTATTTAGATTTTTTAACTCAAATCGCTTTTGTTGTTTGTTTGTTTGCTTAAATATATTCAAAATACACATTTTTACGGTTTTCCCCAAAAAGATACAAATTTTTACGTTTTTCAGAAACAAAAATGCGAATTTTCAAGTTTTTCCCCCAAAAGAATGAAACAATTCAATAATAAAAATTTTTGAGTTTTTTTTTTCAAAAAAATTGAAAAAATGCCATGATAATTTTTTTTCGATTTTTTAATTCAAATCGTTTTTGTTGATTGTTTGTTTGCTTAAAGATACTCAAAATACAAATTTTTTACGTTTTTCACAAACAAAAATGCGAATTTTCATGCTTTTTCCCAAAACAATGAAAAAATCAATAATCAAAATTTTTGCGTTTTTTTTTTCGAAAAAAATGAAAAAATTAACATGAAACATTTTTTTTCGATTTTTTAACTCAAATCGTTTTAGTTGTTTGTTTGTTTGCTTAAAGATATTAAAAATACAAATTTTTACGGTTGTCTCCCCAAAAATACAAATTTTTACGTTTTTCAGAAACAAAAATGCGAATTTTCATGCTTTTTCCCAAAAAAAATTAAAAAATTCAATATTCAAAATGTTTGCGAATTTTTTTAAAAAATATTGAAAATATAACATAAAACATTTTTTTTCGATTTTTTAACTCAAATCGTTTTTGTTGTTTGTTTGTTTGCTTAAATATATTCAAAATACACATTTTTACGATTTTCACAAACAAAAATGCGAATTTTCATTTTTTTCCCCATTTTGTTGTTGTTGCTTTTTTGCGTTTTTCCCCAAAAAAAAAATTCGAATTTTCATGTTTTTTTGTTGTTGCTTTTTTACGTTTTTCGCCAAAAAAATACATTTTTACGTTTTTCACAAATCAAAATGCAAATTTTCATGTTTTTCACCAAAAAATTGAAAAAATTCAATTATCAAAATTTTTGCGATTTTTTCTCAAAAAAATTGAAAAAATGCCATGAAATTTTTTTTTCGATTTTTTAACTCAAATCGTTTTTGTTGTTTGTTTGTTTGCTTAAAGATATTAAAAATACAAATTTTTACGGTTTTCGCCCCAAAAAATACAAAATTTTACGTTTTCCACAAACAAAAATGCGAATTTTCATGCTTTTTCCCCAAAAAAAATAAAAAATTCAATATTCAAAATTTTTGCGAATTTTTTTAAAAAATATTGAAAAAATAACATAAAACATTTTATTTCGATTTTTTAATTCAAATCGTTTTTGTTGATTGTTTGTTTGCTTAAAGATACTCAAAATACAAATTTTTACGTTTTTCACAAACAAAAATGCGAATTTTCATTTTTTTCCCCATTTTGTTGTTGTTGCTTTTTTGCGTTTTTCCCCAAAAAAAAATTCGAATTTTCATGTTTTTTTTTGTTGCTTTTTTACGTTTTTCGCCAAAAAAATACATTTTTACGTTTTTCACAAATCAAAATGCAAATTTTCATGCTTTTTCCCAAAACAATTAAAAAATTCAATATTTAAAATTTTTGCGTTTTTTTCTCAAAAAAATTGAAAAGGTGCCATGAAAATTTTCTTTCGATTTTTAACACAAATCGTTTTTGTTGATTGTTTCTTTGCTTAAAGATACTCAAAATACAAATTTTTACGTTTTTCAGAAACAAAAATGCGAATTTTCATGCTTTTTCCCAAAACAATTAAGAAATTCAATATTTAAAATTTTTGCGATTTTTTCTGAAAAAAATTGAAAAATAACATAAAACATTTTATTTCGATTTTTTAACTCAAATCGCTTTTGTTGTTTGTTTGTTTGCTTAAATATATTCAAAATACACATTTTTACGGTTTTCCCCAAAAAGATACAAATTTTTACGTTTTTCAGAAACAAAAATGCGAATTTTCAAGTTTTTCCCCCAAAAGAATGAAACAATTCAATAATAAAAATTTTTGAGTTTTTTTTTTCAAAAAAATTGAAAAAATGCCATGATAATTTTTTTTCGATTTTTTAATTCAAATCGTTTTTGTTGATTGTTTGTTTGCTTAAAGATACTCAAAATACAAATTTTTTACGTTTTTCACAAACAAAAATGCGAATTTTCATGCTTTTTCCCAAAACAATGAAAAAATCAATAATCAAAATTTTTGCGTTTTTTTTTTCGAAAAAAATGAAAAAATTAACATGAAACATTTTTTTTCGATTTTTTAACTCAAATCGTTTTAGTTGTTTGTTTGTTTGCTTAAAGATATTAAAAATACAAATTTTTACGGTTTTCTCCCCAAAAATACAAATTTTTACGTTTTTCAGAAACAAAAATGCGAATTTTCATGCTTTTTCCCCAAAAAAAATTAAAAAATTCAATATTCAAAATTTTTGCGAATTTTTTTAAAAAATATTGAAAATATAACATAAAACATTTTATTTAGATTTTTTAACTCAAATCGTTTTTGTTGATTGTTTGTTTGCTTAAAGATATTCAAAATACAAATTTTTACGTTTTTCACAAACAAAAATGCGAATTTTCATTTTTTTCCCCATTTTGTTGTTGTTGCTTTTTTGCGTTTTTCCCTAAAAAAAAATTCGAATTTTCATGTTTTTTTGTTGTTGCTTTTTTACGTTTTTCGCCAAAAAAATACATTTTTACGTTTTTCACAAATCAAAATGCGAATTTTCATGTTTTTCCCCAAAAAATTGAAAAAATTCAATAATCAAAATTTTTGCGTTTTTTTTTCAAAAAAAATTAAAAAAATGCCATGAAACATTTTTTTTCGATTTTTTAACTCAAATCGTTTTTGTTGTTTGTTTGTTTGCTTAAAGATATTAAAAATACAAATTTTTACGGTTTTCGCCCCAAAAATACAAATTTTTACGTTTTTCAGAAACAAAAATGCGAATTTTCATGTTTTTTCCCCAAAAAAAATAAAAAATTCAATATTCAAAATTTTTGCGAATTTTTTTTTAAAAATATTGAAAAAATAACATAAAACATTTTATTTAGATTTTTTAACTCAAATCGCTTTTGTTGTTTGTTTGTTTGCTTAAATATATTCAAAATACACATTTTTACGATTTTCACAAACAAAAATGCGAATTTTCATTTTTTCCCCATTTTGTTGTTGTTGCTTTTTTGCGTTTTTCCCCAAAAAAATTCGAATTTTCATGTTTTTTTGTTGTTGCTTTTTTACGTTTTTCGCCAAAAAAATACATTTTTACGTTTTTCACAAATCAAAATGCAAATTTTCATGCTTTTTCCCAAAACAATTAAAAAATTCAATATTTAAAATTTTTGCGTTTTTTTCTCAAAAAAATTGAAAAGGTGCCATGAAAATTTTCTTTCGATTTTTAACACAAATCGTTTTTGTTGATTGTTTCTTTGCTTAAAGATACTCAAAATACAAATTTTTACGTTTTTCAGAAACAAAAATGCGAATTTTCATGCTTTTTCCCAAAACAATTAAGAAATTCAATATTCAAAATTTTTGCGATTTTTTATGAAAAAATTTGAAAAATAACATAAAACATTTTATTTAGATTTTTTAACTCAAATCGCTTTTGTTGTTTGTTTGTTTGCTTAAATATATTCAAAATACACATTTTTACGGTTTTCCCCAAAAAGATACAAATTTTTACGTTTTTCAGAAACAAAAATGCGAATTTTCAAGTTTTTCCCCCAAAAGAATGAAACAATTCAATAATAAAAATTTTTGAGTTTTTTTTTTCAAAAAAATTGAAAAAATGCCATGATAATTTTTTTTTCGATTTTTTAATTCAAATCGTTTTTGTTGATTGTTTGTTTGCTTAAAGATACTCAAAATACAAATTTTTTACGTTTTTCACAAACAAAAATGCGAATTTTCATGCTTTTTCCCAAAACAATGAAAAAATCAATAATCAAAATTTTTGCGTTTTTTTTTTCGAAAAAAATGAAAAAATTAACATGAAACATTTTTTTTCGATTTTTTAACTCAAATCGTTTTAGTTGTTTGTTTGTTTGCTTAAAGATATTAAAAATACAAATTTTTACGGTTTTCTCCCCAAAAATACAAATTTTTACGTTTTTCAGAAACAAAAATGCGAATTTTCATGCTTTTTCCCAAAACAATGAAAAAATTCAATAATCAAAATTTTTGCGTTTTTTTTTTCAAAAAAATTGAAAAAAGTGACATGAAACATTTTTTTTCGATTTTTTAACTCAAATCGTTTTTGTTGTTTGTTTGTTTGCTTAAAGATATTCAAAATACAAATTTTTACGTTTTTCAGAAACAAAAATGCGAATTTTCATGCTTTTTCCCCAAAAAAATTAAAAAATTCAATATTCAAAATTTTTGCGAATTTTTTTCAAAAAATATTAAAAATATAACATAAAACATTTTATTTCGATTTTTTAACTCAAATCGTTTTTGTTGTTTGTTTGTTTGCTTAAAGATATTCAAAATACAAATTTTTACGGTTTTCCCCAAAAAATACAAATTTTTACGTTTTTCAGAAACAAAAATGCGAATTTTCATGCTTTTTCCCAAAACAATGAAAAAATTCAATATTTAAAATTTTTGCGTTTTTTTTTTCAAAAAAATTGCAAAGGTGCCATGAAAATTTATTTTCTTTCGATTTTTTAACACAAATCGTTTTTGTTGATTGTTTGTTTGCTTAAAGATACTCAAAATACAAATTTTTACGTTTTTCAGAAACAAAAATGCGAATTTTCATGCTTTTTCCCCAAAAAAATTAAAAAATTCAATATTCAAAATTTTTGCGAATTTTTTTAAAAAATATTGAAAATATAACATAAAACATTTTATTTAGATTTTTTAACTCAAATCGTTTTTGTTGTTTGTTTGTTTGCTTAAATATATTCAAAATACACATTTTTACGGTTTTCCCCAAAAAGATACAAATTTTTACGTTTTTCAGAAACAAAAATGCGAATTTTCAAGTTTTTCCCCCAAAAGAATGAAACAATTCAATAATAAAAATTTTTGAGTTTTTTTTTTCAAAAAAATTGAAAAAATGCCATGATAATTTTTTTTCGATTTTTTAATTCAAATCGTTTTTGTTGATTGTTTGTTTGCTTAAAGATACTCAAAATACAAATTTTTTACGTTTTTCACAAACAAAAATGCGAATTTTCATGCTTTTTCCCAAAACAATGAAAAAATCAATAATCAAAATTTTTGCGTTTTTTTTTTCGAAAAAATGAAAAAATTAACATGAAACATTTTTTTTCGATTTTTTAACTCAAATCGTTTTAGTTGTTTGTTTGTTTGCTTAAAGATATTCAAAATACAAATTTTTACGGTTTTCGCCCCAAAAATACAAATTTTTACGTTTTTCAGAAACAAAAATGCGAATTTTCATGCTTTTTCCAAAAACAATGAAAAAATTCAATAATCAATATTTTTGCGTTTTTTTTTCAAAAAAATTGAAAAGGTGCCATGAAAATTTTCTTTCGATTTTTAACACAAATCGTTTTTGTTGATTGTTTGTTTGCTTAAAGATACTCAAAATACAAATTTTTACGTTTTTCAGAAACAAAAATGCGAATTTTCATGCTTTTTCCCCAAAAAAAATTAAAAAATTCAATATTCAAAATTTTTGCGAATTTTTATGAAAAAATTTGAAAAATAACATAAAACATTTTATTTAGATTTTTTAACTCAAATCGCTTTTGTTGTTTGTTTGTTTGCTTAAATATATTCAAAATACACATTTTTACGGTTTTCCCCAAAAAGATACAAATTTTTACGTTTTTCAGAAACAAAAATGCGAATTTTCAAGTTTTTCCCCCAAAAGAATGAAAAAATTCAATAATAAAAATTTTTGAGTTTTTTTTTTCAAAAAAATTGAAAAAATGCCATGATAATTTTTTTTCGATTTTTTAATTCAAATCGTTTTTGTTGATTGTTTGTTTGCTTAAAGATACTCAAAATACAAATTTTTTACGTTTTTCACAAACAAAAATGCGAATTTTCATGCTTTTTCCCAAAACAATGAAAAAATCAATAATCAAAATTTTTGCGTTTTTTTTTTCGAAAAAAATGAAAAAATTAACATGAAACATTTTTTTTCGATTTTTTAACTCAAATCGTTTTAGTTGTTTGTTTGTTTGCTTAAAGATATTAAAAATACAAATTTTTACGGTTTCTCCCCAAAAATACAAATTTTTACGTTTTTCAGAAACAAAAATGCGAATTTTCATGCTTTTTCCCAAAACAATGAAAAAATTCAATAATCAAAATTTTTGCGTTTTTTTTTTCGAAAAAATGAAAAAATTAACATGAAACATTTTTTTCGATTTTTTAACTCAAATCGTTTTAGTTGTTTGTTTGTTTGCTTAAAGATATTAAAAATACAAATTTTTACGTTTTTCAGAAACAAAAATGCGAATTTTCATGCTTTTTCCCCAAAAAAATTAAAAAATTCAATATTCAAAATTTTTGCGAATTTTTTTAAAAAATATTGAAAATATAACATAAAACATTTTATTTAGATTTTTTAACTCAAATCGTTTTAGTTGTTTGTTTGTTTGCTGAAAGATATTCAAAATACAAATTTTTACGGTTTTCCCCAAAAAATACAAATTTTTACGTTTTTCAGAAACAAAAATGCGAATTTTCATGCTTTTTCCCAAAACAATTAAAAAATTCAATATTTAAAATTTTTGCGTTTTTTTCTCAAAAAAATTGAAAAGGTGCCATGAAAATTTATTTTCTTTCGATTTTTAACACAAATCGTTTTTGTTGATTGTTTCTTTGCTTAAAGATACTCAAAATACAAATTTTTACGTTTTTCAGAAACAAAAATGCGAATTTTCATGTTTTTCCCCAAAAAAATTAAGAAATTCAATATTCAAAATTTTTGCGAATTTTTTTAAAAAAATTTGAAAAATAACATAAAACATTTTATTTAGATTTTTTAACTCAAATCGTTTTTGTTGTTTGTTTGTTTGCTTAAATATATTCAAAATACACATTTTTACGGTTTTCCCCAAAAAGATACAAATTTTTACGTTTTTCAGAAACAAAAATGCGAATTTTCAAGTTTTTCCCCCAAAAGAATGAAACAATTCAATAATAAAAATTTTTGAGTTTTTTTTTTCAAAAAAATTGAAAAAATGCCATGATAATTTTTTTTCGATTTTTTAATTCAAATCGTTTTTGTTGATTGTTTGTTTGCTTAAAGATACTCAAAATACAAATTTTTTACGTTTTTCACAAACAAAAATGCGAATTTTCATGCTTTTTCCCAAAACAATGAAAAAATCAATAATCAAAATTTTTGCGTTTTTTTTTCGAAAAAATGAAAAAATTAACATGAAACATTTTTTTTCGATTTTTTAACTCAAATCGTTTTAGTTGTTTGTTTGTTTGCTTAAAGATATTCAAAATACAAATTTTTACGGTTTTCGCCCCAAAAATACAAATTTTTACGTTTTTCAGAAACAAAAATGCGAATTTTCATGCTTTTTCCAAAAACAATGAAAAAATTCAATAATCAATATTTTTGCGTTTTTTTTTCAAAAAAATTGAAAAAATGACATGAAACATTTTTTTTCGATTTTTTAACTCAAATCGTTTTTGTTGTTTGTTTGTTTGCTTAAAGATATTCAAAATACAAATTTTTACGTTTTTCAGAAACAAAAATGCGAATTTTCAAGTTTTTCCCCCAAAAGAATGAAAAAATTCAATAATAAAAATTTTTGAATTTTTTTTTCAAAAAAATTGAAAAAATGCCATGATAATTTTTTTTCGATTTTTTAATTCAAATCGTTTTTGTTGATTGTTTGTTTGCTTAAAGATACTCAAAATACAAATTTTTTACGTTTTTCACAAACAAAAATGCGAATTTTCATGCTTTTTCCCAAAACAATGAAAAAATCAATAATCAAAATTTTTGCGTTTTTTTTTTCGAAAAAATGAAAAAATTAACATGAAACATTTTTTTTCGATTTTTTAACTCAAATCGTTTTAGTTGTTTGTTTGTTTGCTTAAAGATATTAAAAATACAAATTTTTACGGTTTTCGCCCCAAAAATACAAATTTTTACGTTTTTCAGAAACAAAAATGCGAATTTTCATGCTTTTTCCCAAAACAATGAAAAAATTCAATAATTAAAATTTTTGCGTTTTTTTTTTCAAAAAAATTGAAAAAAGTGCCATGAAACATTTTCTTTCGATTTTTTAACTCAAATCGTTTTTGTTGATTGTTTGTTTGCTTAAAGATATTCAAAATACAAATTTTTACGTTTTTCAGAAACAAAAATGCGAATTTTCATGTTTTTTCCCAAAAAAATTAAAAAATTCAATATTCAAAATTTTTGCGAATTTTTATGAAAAAATTTGAAAAATAACATAAAACATTTTATTTAGATTTTTTAACTCAAATCGTTTTTGTTGTTTGTTTGTTTGCTTAAATATATTCAAAATACAAATTTTTACGGTTTTCCCCAAAAAGATACAAATTTTTACGTTTTTCAGAAACAAAAATGCGAATTTTCATGCTTTTTCCCCAAAACAATGAAAAAATTCAATAATCAAAATTTTTGCGTTTTTTTTTTCGAAAAAATTGAAAAAATTAACATGAAACATTTTTTTTCGATTTTTTAACTCAAATCGTTTTAGTTGTTTGTTTGTTTGCTTAAAGATATTCAAAATACAAATTTTTACGGTTTTCGCCCCAAAAATACAAATTTTTACGTTTTTCAGAAACAAAAATGCGAATTTTCATGCTTTTTCCAAAAACAATGAAAAAATTCAATAATCAAAATTTTTGCGTTTTTTTTTTCAAAAAAATTGAAAAGGTGCCATGAAAATTTTCTTTCGATTTTTAACACAAATCGTTTTTGTTGATTGTTTGTTTGCTTAAAGATACTCAAAATACAAATTTTTACGTTTTTCAGAAACAAAAATGCGAATTTTCATGTTTTTTCCCAAAAAAATTAAAAAATTCAATATTCAAAATTTTTGCGAATTTTTTTGAAAAAATTTGAAAAATAACATAAAACATTTTATTTAGATTTTTTAACTCAAATCGTTTTTGTTGTTTGTTTGTTTGCTTAAATATATTCAAAATACACATTTTTACGGTTTTCCCCAAAAAGATACAAATTTTTACGTTTTTCAGAAACAAAAATGCGAATTTTCAAGTTTTTCCCCCAAAAGAATGAAAAAATTCAATAATAAAAATTTTTGAGTTTTTTTTTTCAAAAAAATTGAAAAAATGCCATGATAATTTTTTTTCGATTTTTTAATTCAAATGGTTTTTGTTGATTGTTTGTTTGCTTAAAGATACTCAAAATACAAATTTTTTACGTTTTTCACAAACAAAAATGCGAATTTTCATGCTTTTTCCCAAAACAATGAAAAAATCAATAATCAAAATTTTTGCGTTTTTTTTTTCGAAAAAAATGAAAAAATTAACATGAAACATTTTTTTTCGATTTTTTAACTCAAATCGTTTTAGTTGTTTGTTTGTTTGCTTAAAGATATTAAAAATACAAATTTTTACGGTTTTCACCCCAAAAATACAAATTTTTACGTTTTTCAGAAACAAAAATGCGAATTTTCATGCTTTTTCCCAAAACAATGAAAAAATTCAATAATCAAAATTTTTGCGTTTTTTTTTTCAAAAAAATTGAAAAAAGTGCCATGAAACATTTTCTTTCGATTTTTTAACTCAAATCGTTTTTGTTGATTGTTTGTTTGCTTAAAGATACTCAAAATACAAATTTTTACGTTTTTCAGAAACAAAAATGCGAATTTTCATGCTTTTTCCCCAAAAAAATTAAAAAATTCAATATTCAAAATTTTTGCGAATTTTTTTAAAAAATATTGAAAATATAACATAAAACATTTTATTTCGATTTTTTAACTCAAATCGTTTTTGTTGTTTGTTTGTTTGCTTAAAGATATTCAAAATACAAATTTTTACGGTTTTCCCCAAAAAATACAAATTTTTACGTTTTTCAGAAACAAAAATGCGAATTTTCATGCTTTTTCCCAAAACAATTAAAAAATTCAATATTTAAAATTTTTGCGTTTTTTTTCTCAAAAAAATTGAAAAGGTGCCATGAAAAATTTTCTTTCGATTTTTTAACTCAAATCGTTTTTGTTGATTGTTTGTTTGCTTAAAGATACTCAAAATACAAATTTTTACGTTTTTCAGAAACAAAAATGCGAATTTTCATGCTTTTTCCCCAAAAAAAATTAAAAAATTCAATATTCAAAATTTTTGCGAATTTTTTTAAAAAATTTGAAAAATAACATAAAACATTTTATTTAGATTTTTTAACTCAAATCGCTTTTGTTGTTTGTTTGTTTGCTTAAATATATTCAAAATACACATTTTTACGGTTTTCCCCAAAAAGATACAAATTTTTACGTTTTTCAGAAACAAAAATGCGAATTTTCAAGTTTTTCCCCCAAAAGAATGAAACAATTCAATAATAAAAATTTTTGAGTTTTTTTTTTCAAAAAAATTGAAAAAATGCCATGATAATTTTTTTTCGATTTTTTAATTCAAATCGTTTTTGTTGATTGTTTGTTTGCTTAAAGATACTCAAAATACAAATTTTTTACGTTTTTCACAAACAAAAATGCGAATTTTCATGCTTTTTCCCAAAACAATGAAAAAATCAATAATCAAAATTTTTGCGTTTTTTTTTTCGAAAAAATGAAAAAATTAACATGAAACATTTTTTTTCGATTTTTTAACTCAAATCGTTTTAGTTGTTTGTTTGTTTGCTTAAAGATATTAAAAATACAAATTTTTACGGTTTTCGCCCCAAAAATACAAATTTTTACGTTTTTCAGAAACAAAAATGCGAATTTTCATGCTTTTTCCAAAAACAATGAAAAAATTCAATAATCAATATTTTTGCGTTTTTTTTTCAAAAAAATTGAAAAGGTGACATGAAATTTTCTTTCGATTTAACACAAATCGTTTTTGTTGATTGTTTGTTTGCTTAAAGATACTCAAAATACAAATTTTTACGTTTTTCAGAAACAAAAATGCGAATTTTCAAGTTTTTCCCCAAAAGAATGAAAAAATTCAATAATAAAAATTTTTTGAATTTTTTTTTCAAAAAAATTGAAAAAATGCCATGAAACATTTTTTTTCGATTTTTTAATTCAAATCGTTTTTGTTGATTGTTTGTTTGCTTAAAGATACTCAAAATACAAATTTTTTACGTTTTTCACAAACAAAAATGCGAATTTTCATGCTTTTTCCCAAAACAATGAAAAAATCAATAATCAAAATTTTTGCGTTTTTTTTTTCGAAAAAATGAAAAAATTAACATGAAACATTTTTTTTCGATTTTTTAACTCAAATCGTTTTTGTTGTTTGTTTGTTTGCTTAAAGATATTAAAAATACAAATTTTTACGGTTTTCGCCCCAAAAATACAAATTTTTACGTTTTTCAGAAACAAAAATGCGAATTTTCATGCTTTTTCCCAAAACAATGAAAAAATTCAATAATCAAAATTTTTGCGTTTTTTTTTCAAAAAAATTGAAAAAAGTGCCATGAAACATTTTTTTTCGATTTTTTAACTCAAATCGTTTTTGTTGATTGTTTGTTTGCTTAAAGATACTCAAAATACAAATTTTTACGTTTTTCAGAAACAAAAATGCGAATTTTCATGTTTTTTCCCAAAAAAATTAAGAAATTCAATATTCAAAATTTTTACGAATTTTTATGAAAAAATTTGAAAAATAACATAAAACATTTTATTTAGATTTTTTAACTCAAATCGTTTTTGTTGTTTGTTTGTTTGCTTAAATATATTCAAAATACAAATTTTTACGGTTTTCCCCAAAAAATACAAATTTTTACGTTTTTCAGAAACAAAAATGCGAATTTTCATGCTTTTTCCCAAAACAATGAAAAAATTCAATAATCAAATATTTTTGCGTTTTTTTTTTCAAAAAAATTGAAAAAATTGACATGAAACATTTTTTTTCGATTTTTTAACTCAAATCGTTTTTGTTGTTTGTTTGTTTGCTTAAAGATATTCAAAATACAAATTTTTACGTTTTTCAGAAACAAAAATGCGAATTTTCATGCTTTTTCCCCAAAAAAATTAAAAAATTCAATATTCAAAATTTTTGCGAATTTTTTTGAAAAAATTTGAAAATATAACATAAAACATTTTATTTAGATTTTTTAACTCAAATCGTTTTTGTTGTTTGTTTGTTTGCTTAAAGATATTCAAAATACAAATTTTTACGGTTTTCCCCAAAAAATACAAATTTTTACGTTTTTCAGAAACAAAAATGCGAATTTTCAAGTTTTTCCCCCAAAAGAATGAAACAATTCAATAATAAAAATTTTTGAGTTTTTTTTTTCAAAAAAATTGAAAAAATGCCATGATAATTTTTTTTCGATTTTTTAATTCAAATGGTTTTTGTTGATTGTTTGTTTGCTTAAAGATACTCAAAATACAAATTTTTTACGTTTTTCACAAACAAAAATGCGAATTTTCATGCTTTTTCCCAAAACAATGAAAAAATCAATAATCAAAATTTTTGCGTTTTTTTTTTCGAAAAAATGAAAAAATTAACATGAAACATTTTTTTTCGATTTTTTAACTCAAATCGTTTTAGTTGTTTGTTTGTTTGCTTAAAGATATTAAAAATACAAATTTTTACGGTTTTCGCCCCAAAAATACAAATTTTTACGTTTTTCAGAAACAAAAATGCGAATTTTCATGCTTTTTCCAAAAACAATGAAAAAATTCAATAATCAATATTTTTGCGTTTTTTTTTAAAAAAATTGAAAAGGTGCCATGAAAATTTTCTTTCGATTTTTAACACAAATCGTTTTTGTTGATTGTTTGTTTGCTTAAAGATACTCAAAATACAAATTTTTACGTTTTTCAGAAACAAAAATGCGAATTTTCATGTTTTTCCCCAAAAAAATTAAGAAATTCAATATTCAAAATTTTTACGAATTTTTATGAAAAAATTTGAAAAATAACATAAAACATTTTATTTAGATTTTTTAACTCAAATCGTTTTTGTTGTTTGTTTGTTTGCTTAAATATATTCAAAATACACATTTTTACGGTTTTCCCCAAAAAGATACAAATTTTTACGTTTTTCAGAAACAAAAATGCGAATTTTCAAGTTTTTCCCCAAAAAGAATGAAAAAATTCAATAATAAAAATTTTTGAGTTTTTTTTTTCAAAAAAATTGAAAAAATGCCATGATAATTTTTTTTCGATTTTTTAATTGAAATGGTTTTTGTTGATTGTTTGTTTGCTTAAAGATACTCAAAATACAAATTTTTTACGTTTTTCACAAACAAAAATGCGAATTTTCATGCTTTTTCCCAAAACAATGAAAAAATCAATAATCAAAATTTTTGCGTTTTTTTTTTGAAAAAATGAAAAAATTAACATGAAACATTTTTTTTCGATTTTTTAACTCAAATCGTTTTAGTTGTTTGTTTGTTTGCTTAAAGATATTAAAAATACAAATTTTTACGGTTTTCGCCCCAAAAATACAAATTTTTACGTTTTTCAGAAACAAAAATGCGAATTTTCATGCTTTTTCCCCAAAAACAATTAAAAAATTCAATAATCAAAATTTTTGCGTTTTTTTTTTCAAAAAAAATTGAAAAAATGCCATGAAACATTTTTTTTCGATTTTTTAACTCAAATCGTTTTTGTTGATTGTTTGTTTGCTTAAAGATACTCAAAATACAAATTTTTACGTTTTTCAGAAACAAAAATGCGAATTTTCATGTTTTTCCCCAAAAAAATTAAGAAATTCAATATTCAAAATTTTTACGAATTTTTATGAAAAAATTTGAAAAATAACATAAAACATTTTATTTAGATTTTTTAACTCAAATCGTTTTTGTTGTTTGTTTGTTTGCTTAAATATATTCAAAATACACATTTTTACGGTTTTCCCCAAAAAGATACAAATTTTTACGTTTTTCAGAAACAAAAATGCGAATTTTCAAGTTTTTCCCCCAAAAGAATGAAAAAATTCAATAATAAAAATTTTTGAGTTTTTTTTTTCAAAAAAAATTGAAAAAATGCCATGAAAATTTTTTTTCGATTTTTTAATTGAAATGGTTTTTGTTGATTGTTTGTTTGCTTAAAGATACTCAAAATACAAAGTTTTTACGTTTTTCACAAACAAAAATGCGAATTTTCATGCTTTTTCCCAAAACAATGAAAAAATTCAATATTCAAAATTTTTGCGTTTTTTTTTCAAAAAAATGGAAAAAATGACATGAAACATTTTTTTTCGATTTTTTAACTCAAATCGTTTTAGTTGTTTGTTTGTTTGCTTAAAGATATTAAAAATACAAATTTTTACGTTTTTCAGAAACAAAAATGCGAATTTTCATGCTTTTTCCCCAAAAAAAATTAAAAAATTCAATATTCAAAATTTTTACGCGATTTTTATGAAAAAATTTGAAAAATAACATAAAACATTTTATTTAGATTTTTTAACTCAAATCGTTTTTGTTGTTTGTTTGTTTGCTTAAATATATTCAAAAATACAAATTTTTACGTTTTTCAGAAACAAAAATGCGAATTTTCAAGTTTTTCCCCCAAAAGAATGAAAAAATTCAATAATAAAAATTTTTGAGTTTTTTTTTTCAAAAAAATTGAAAAAATGCCATGATAATTTTTTTTCGATTTTTTAATTCAAATCGTTTTTGTTGATTGTTTGTTTGCTTAAAGATACTCAAAATACAAATTTTTTACGTTTTTCACAAACAAAAATGCGAATTTTCATGCTTTTTCCCAAAACAATGAAAAAATCAATAATCAAAATTTTTGCGTTTTTTTTTTCGAAAAAATGAAAAAATTAACATGAAACATTTTTTTTCGATTTTTTAACTCAAATCGTTTTAGTTGTTTGTTTGTTTGCTTAAAGATATTAAAAATACAAATTTTTACGGTTTTCGCCCCAAAAATACAAATTTTTACGTTTTTCAGAAACAAAAATGCGAATTTTCATGTTTTTCCCCAAAAAAATTAAAAAATTCAATATTCAAAATTTTTGCGAATTTTTATGAAAAAATTTGAAAAATAACATAAAACATTTTATTTAGATTTTTTAACTCAAATCGTTTTTGTTGTTTGTTTGTTTGCTTAAATATATTCAAAATACACATTTTTACGGTTTTCCCCAAAAAGATACAAATTTTTACGTTTTTCAGAAACAAAAATGCGAATTTTCAAGTTTTTCCCCAAAAGAATGAAAAAATTCAATAATAAAAATTTTTGAGTTTTTTTTTTCAAAAAAATTGAAAAAATGCCATGAAAATTTTTTTTCGATTTTTTAATTCAAATCGTTTTTGTTGATTGTTTGTTTGCTTAAAGATACTCAAAATACAAATTTTTTACGTTTTTCACAAACAAAAATGCGAATTTTCATGCTTTTTCCCAAAACAATGAAAAAATCAATAATCAAAATTTTTGCGTTTTTTTTTCAAAAAAATGAAAAAATTAACATGAAACATTTTTTTTCGATTTTTTAACTCAAATCGTTTTAGTTGTTTGTTTGTTTGCTTAAAGATATTAAAAATACAAATTTTTACGGTTTTCGCCCCAAAAAATACAAATTTTTACGTTTTTCAGAAACAAAAATGCGAATTTTCATGCTTTTTCCCAAAAACAATGAAAAAATTCAATAATCAAAATTTTTGCGTTTTTTTTTTCAAAAAAATTGAAAAAATGCCATGAAAATTTTTTTTCGATTTTTTAATTCAAATCGTTTTTGTTGATTGTTTGTTTGCTTAAAGATACTCAAAATACAAAGTTTTTACGTTTTTCAGAAACAAAAATGCGAATTTTCATGTTTTTCCCCAAAAGAATGAAAAAATTCAATAATAAAAATTTTTGAAGTTTTTTTTTTCAAAAAAAATTGAAAAAATGCCATGAAACTTTTTTTTTCTGATTTTTTAATTCAAATCGTTTTTGTTGATTGTTTGTTTGCTTAAAGATACTCAAAATACAAATTTTTTACGTTTTTCACAAACAAAAATGCGAATTTTCATGCTTTTTCCCAAAACAATGAAAAAATCAATAATCAAAATTTTTGCGTTTTTTTTTTCGAAAAAATGAAAAAATTAACATGAAACATTTTTTTTCGATTTTTTAACTCAAATCGTTTTAGTTGTTTGTTTGTTTGCTTAAAGATATTAAAAATACAAATTTTTACGGTTTTCGCCCCAAAAATACAAATTTTTACGTTTTTCAGAAACAAAAATGCGAATTTTCATGCTTTTTCCCAAAAACAATTAAAAAATTCAATAATCAAAATTTTTGCGTTTTTTTTTTCAAAAAAATTGAAAAAATGCCATGAAAATTTTCTTTCGATTTTTAACACAAATCGTTTTTGTTGATTGTTTGTTTGCTTAAAGATACTCAAAATACAAATTTTTACGTTTTTCAGAAACAAAAATGCGAATTATCATGTTTTTCCCCAAAAAAATTAAGAAATTCAATATTCAAAATTTTTACGAATTTTTATGAAAAAATTTGAAAAATAACATAAAACATTTTATTTAGATTTTTTAACTCAAATCGCTTTTGTTGTTTGTTTGTTTGCTTAAATATATTCAAAATACACATTTTTACGGTTTTCCCCAAAAAGATACAAATTTTTACGTTTTTCAGAAACAAAAATGCGAATTTTCAAGTTTTTCCCCCAAAAGAATGAAAAAATTCAATAATAAAAATTTTTGAGTTTTTTTTTTCAAAAAAATTGAAAAAATGCCATGAAAATTTTTTTTCGATTTTTTAATTGAAATGGTTTTTGTTGATTGTTTGTTTGCTTAAAGATACTCAAAATACAAAGTTTTTACGTTTTTCACAAACAAAAATGCGAATTTTCATGCTTTTTCCCAAAACAATGAAAAAATTCAATAATCAAAATTTTTGCGTTTTTTTTTTCAAAAAAATTGAAAAAATAACATGAAACATTTTTTTTCGATTTTTTAACTCAAATCGTTTTAGTTGTTTGTTTGTTTGCTTAAAGATATTAAAAATACAAATTTTTACGTTTTTCAGAAACAAAAATGCGAATTTTCATGCTTTTTCCCCAAAAAAAATTAAAAAAATATTGAAAATATAACATAAAACATTTTATTTAGATTTTTTAACTCAAATCGTTTTTGTTGTTTGTTTGTTTGCTTAAATTTATTCAAAATACAAATTTTTACGTTTTTCAGAAACAAAAATGCGAATTTTCAAGTTTTTCCCCCAAAAGAATGAAACAATTCAATAATAAAAATTTTTGAGTTTTTTTTTTCAAAAAAATTGAAAAAATGCCATGATAATTTTTTTTTCGATTTTTTAATTCAAATCGTTTTTGTTGATTGTTTGTTTGCTTAAAGATACTCAAAATACAAATTTTTTACGTTTTTCACAAACAAAAATGCGAATTTTCATGCTTTTTCCCAAAACAATGAAAAAATCAATAATCAAAATTTTTGCGTTTTTTTTTTCGAAAAAATGAAAAAATTAACATGAAACATTTTTTTTTCGATTTTTTAACTCAAATCGTTTTAGTTGTTTGTTTGTTTGCTTAAAGATATTAAAAATACAAATTTTTACGGTTTTCGCCCCAAAAATACAAATTTTTACGTTTTTCAGAAACAAAAATGCGAATTTTCATGCTTTTTCCAAAAACAATGAAAAAATTCAATAATCAATATTTTTGCGTTTTTTTTTTAAAAAAATTGAAAAGGTGCCATGAAAATTTTCTTTCGATTTTTAACACAAATCGTTTTTGTTGATTGTTTGTTTGCTTAAAGATACTCAAAATACAAATTTTTACGTTTTTCAGAAACAAAAATGCGAATTTTCATGTTTTTCCCCAAAAAAATTAAGAAATTCAATATTCAAAATTTTTACGAATTTTTATGAAAAAATTTGAAAAATAACATAAAACATTTTATTTAGATTTTTTAACTCAAATCGTTTTTGTTGTTTGTTTGTTTGCTTAAATATATTCAAAATACACATTTTTACGGTTTTCCCCAAAAAGATACAAATTTTTACGTTTTTCAGAAACAAAAATGCGAATTTTCAAGTTTTTCCCCCAAAAAGAATGAAAAAATTCAATAATAAAAATTTTTGAGTTTTTTTTTTCAAAAAAATTGAAAAAATGCCATGATAATTTTTTTTCGATTTTTTAATTGAAATGGTTTTTGTTGATTGTTTGTTTGCTTAAAGATACTCAAAATACAAATTTTTTACGTTTTTCACAAACAAAAATGCGAATTTTCATGCTTTTTCCCAAAACAATGAAAAAATCAATAATCAAAATTTTTGCGTTTTTTTTTTCGAAAAAATGAAAAAATTAACATGAAACATTTTTTTTCGATTTTTTAACTCAAATCGTTTTAGTTGTTTGTTTGTTTGCTTAAAGATATTAAAAATACAAATTTTTACGGTTTTCGCCCAAAAATACAAATTTTTACGTTTTTCAGAAACAAAAATGCGAATTTTCATGCTTTTTCCCCAAAAAAAAATTAAAAAATTCAATATTCAAAATTTTTGCGGATTTTTTTTTAAAAATTTTGAAAAAATAACATAAAACATTTTATTTCGATTTTTTAATTCAAATCGTTTTTGTTGATTGTTTGTTTGCTTAAAGATACTCAAAATACAAATTTTTACGTTTTTCAGAAACAAAAATGCGAATTTTCATGCTTTTTCCAAAAACAATGAAAAAATTCAATAATCAATATTTTTGCGTTTTTTTTTTAAAAAATTGAAAAGGTGCCATGAAAATTTTCTTTCGATTTTTAACACAAATCGTTTTTGTTGATTGTTTGTTTGCTTAAAGATACTCAAAATACAAATTTTTACGTTTTTCAGAAACAAAAATGCGAATTTTCATGTTTTTCCCCAAAAAAATTAAGAAATTCAATATTCAAAATTTTTACGAATTTTTATGAAAAAATTTGAAAAATAACATAAAACATTTTATTTAGATTTTTTAACTCAAATCGTTTTTGTTGTTTGTTTGTTTGCTTAAATATATTCAAAATACACATTTTTACGGTTTTCCCCAAAAAGATACAAATTTTTACGTTTTTCAGAAACAAAAATGCGAATTTTCAAGTTTTTCCCCCAAAAGAATGAAAAAATTCAATAATAAAAATTTTTGAGTTTTTTTTTTCAAAAAAATTGAAAAAATGCCATGAAAATTTTTTTTTCGATTTTTTAATTGAAATGGTTTTTGTTGATTGTTTGTTTGCTTAAAGATACTCAAAATACAAATTTTTTACGTTTTTCACAAACAAAAATGCGAATTTTCATGCTTTTTCCCAAAACAATGAAAAAATCAATAATCAAAATTTTTGCGTTTTTTTTTTCGAAAAAATGAAAAAATTAACATGAAACATTTTTTTTCGATTTTTTAACTCAAATCGTTTTAGTTGTTTGTTTGTTTGCTTAAAGATATTAAAAATACAAATTTTTACGGTTTTCGCCCCAAAAATACAAATTTTTACGTTTTTCAGAAACAAAAATGCGAATTTTCATGCGTTTTCCCCAAAAAAAAATTAAAAAATTCAATAATCAAAATTTTTGCGTTTTTTTTTCCAAAAAAATTGAAAAAGTGCCATGAAAATTTTCTTTCGATTTTTTAACACAAATCGTTTTTGTTGATTGTTTGTTTGCTTAAAGATACTCAAAATACAAATTTTTACGTTTTTCAGAAACAAAAATGCGAATTTTCATGTTTTTTCCCCAAAAAAATTAAGAAATTCAATATTCAAAATTTTTACGAATTTTTATGAAAAAATTTGAAAAATAACATAAAACATTTTATTTAGATTTTTTAACTCAAATCGCTTTTGTTGTTTGTTTGTTTGCTTAAATATATTCAAAATACACATTTTTACGGTTTTCCCCAAAAAGATACAAATTTTTACGTTTTTCAGAAACAAAAATGCGAATTTTCAAGTTTTTCCCCCAAAAGAATGAAAAAATTCAATAATAAAAATTTTTGAGTTTTTTTTTTCAAAAAAAATTGAAAAAATGCCATGATAATTTTTTTTCGATTTTTTAATTGAAATCGTTTTTGTTGATTGTTTGTTTGCTTAAAGATACTCAAAATACAAATTTTTTACGTTTTTCACAAACAAAAATGCGAATTTTCATGCTTTTTCCCAAAACAATGAAAAAATTCAATAATCAAAATTTTTGCGTTTTTTTTTTCGAAAAAATTGAAAAAATAACATGAAACATTTTTTTTCGATTTTTTAACTCAAATCGTTTTTGTTGTTTGTTTGTTTGCTTAAAGATACTCAAAAATACAAATTTTTACGTTTTTCAGAAACAAAAATGCGAATTTTCATGCTTTTTCCCAAAACAATGAAAAAATTCAATAATCAAAATTTTTGCGTTTTTTTTTTCAAAAAAATTGAAAAAATTGACATGAAACATTTTTTTTCGATTTTTTAACTCAAATCGTTTTTGTTGATTGTTTGTTTGCTTAAAGATATTCAAAATACAAATTTTTACGTTTTTCAGAAACAAAAATGCGAATTTTCATGCTTTTTCCCCAAAAAAAATTAAAAAATTCAATATTCAAAATTTTTGCGAATTTTTTTAAAAAATATTGAAAAAATAACATAAAACATTTTATTTAGATTTTTTAACTCAAATCGTTTTTGTTGTTTGTTTGTTTGCTTAAATATATTCAAAATACAAATTTTTACGGTTTTCCCCAAAAAGATACAAATTTTTACGTTTTTCAGAAACAAAAATGCGAATTTTCAAGTTTTTCCCCCAAAAGAATGAAAAAATTCAATAATAAAAATTTTTGAGTTTTTTTTTCAAAAAAATTGAAAAAATGCCATGAAAATTTTTTTTCGATTTTTTAATTCAAATCGTTTTTGTTGATTGTTTGTTTGCTTAAAGATACTCAAAATACAAATTTTTTACGTTTTTCACAAACAAAAATGCGAATTTTCATGCTTTTTCCCAAAACAATAAAAAAATCAATCAAATCAAAAAATGAAAAAATTAACATGAAACATTTTTTTTCGATTTTTTAACTCAAATCGTTTTAGTTGTTTGTTTGTTTGCTTAAAGATATTAAAAATACAAATTTTTACGGTTTTCGCCCCAAAAATACAAATTTTTACGTTTTTCAGAAACAAAAATGCGAATTTTCATGCTTTTTCCAAAAACAATGAAAAAATTCAATAATCAAAATTTTTGCGTTTTTTTTTCAAAAAAATTGAAAAAATGCCATGAAAATTTTTTTTCGATTTTTTAATTCAAATCGTTTTTGTTGATTGTTTGTTTGCTTAAAGATACTCAAAATACAAAGTTTTTACGTTTTTCAGAAACAAAAATGCGAATTTTCATGCTTTTTCCCAAAACAATGAAAAAATTCAATAATCAAAATTTTTGCGTTTTTTTTTCAAAAAAATTGAAAAAATGACATGAAACATTTTTTTTCGATTTTTTAACTCAAATCGTTTTAGTTGTTTGTTTGTTTGCTTAAAGATATTAAAAATACAATTTTTTCCCCAAAAAAATTAAGAAATTCAATATTCAAAATTTTTACGAATTTTTATGAAAAAATTTGAAAAATAACATAAAACATTTTATTTAGATTTTTTAACTCAAATCGCTTTTGTTGTTTGTTTGTTTGCTTAAATATATTCAAAATACACATTTTTACGGTTTTCCCCAAAAAATACAAATTTTTACGTTTTTCAGAAACAAAAATGCGAATTTTCAAGTTTTTCCCCAAAAGAATGAAAAAATTCAATAATAAAAATTTTTGCGTTTTTTTTTCAAAAAAATTGAAAAAATGACATGAAACATTTTTTTTCGATTTTTTAACTCAAATCGTTTTTGTTGTTTGTTTGTTTGCTTAAAGATATTCAAAATACAAATTTTTACGTTTTTCAGAAACAAAAATGCGAATTTTCATGCTTTTTCCAAAAACAATGAAAAAATTCAATAATCAATATTTTTGCGTTTTTTTTTCAAAAAAATTGAAAAGGTGCCATGAAAATTTTCTTTCGATTTTTAACACAAATCGTTTTTGTTGATTGTTTGTTTGCTTAAAGATACTCAAAATACAAATTTTTACGTTTTTCAGAAACAAAAATGCGAATTTTCATGTTTTTCCCCAAAAAAATTAAGAAATTCAATATTCAAAATTTTTACGAATTTTTATGAAAAAATTTGAAAAATAACATAAAACATTTTATTTAGATTTTTTAACTCAAATCGTTTTTGTTGTTTGTTTGTTTGCTTAAATATATTCAAAATACACATTTTTACGGTTTTCCCCAAAAAGATACAAATTTTTACGTTTTTCAGAAACAAAAATGCGAATTTTCAAGTTTTTCCCCCAAAAGAATGAAAAAATTCAATAATAAAAATTTTTGAGTTTTTTTTTTCAAAAAAATTGAAAAAATGCCATGAAAATTTTTTTTTCGATTTTTTAATTGAAATGGTTTTTGTTGATTGTTTGTTTGCTTAAAGATACTCAAAATACAAATTTTTTACGTTTTTCACAAACAAAAATGCGAATTTTCATGCTTTTTCCCAAAACAATGAAAAAATCAATAATCAAAATTTTTGCGTTTTTTTTTTCGAAAAAATGAAAAAATTAACATGAAACATTTTTTTTCGATTTTTTAACTCAAATCGTTTTAGTTGTTTGTTTGTTTGCTTAAAGATATTAAAAATACAAATTTTTACGGTTTTCGCCCCAAAAATACAAATTTTTACGTTTTTCAGAAACAAAAATGCGAATTTTCATGCTTTTTCCCAAAAACAATTAAAAAATTCAATAATCAAAATTTTTGCGTTTTTTTTTTCAAAAAAATTGAAAAGGTGCCATGAAAATTTTCTTTCGATTTTTAACACAAATCGTTTTTGTTGATTGTTTGTTTGCTTAAAGATACTCAAAATACAAATTTTTACGTTTTTCAGAAACAAAAATGCGAATTTTCATGTTTTTCCCCAAAAAAATTAAGAAATTCAATATTCAAAATTTTTACGAATTTTTATGAAAAAATTTGAAAAATAACATAAAACATTTTATTTAGATTTTTTAACTCAAATCGCTTTTGTTGTTTGTTTGTTTGCTTAAATATATTCAAAATACACATTTTTACGGTTTTCCCCAAAAAGATACAAATTTTTACGTTTTTCAGAAACAAAAATGCGAATTTTCAAGTTTTTCCCCAAAAGAATGAAAAAATTCAATAATAAAAATTTTTGAGTTTTTTTTTTCAAAAAAATTGAAAAAATGCCATGAAAATTTTTTTTCGATTTTTTAATTCAAATGGTTTTTGTTGATTGTTTGTTTGCTTAAAGATACTCAAAATACAAATTTTTTACGTTTTTCACAAACAAAAATGCGAATTTTCATGCTTTTTCCCAAAACAATGAAAAAATTCAATAATCAAAATTTTTGCGTTTTTTTTTTCAAAAAAATTGAAAAAATGCCATGAAAATTTTTTTTCGATTTTTTAACTCAAATCGTTTTTGTTGTTTGTTTGTTTGCTTAAAGATATTCAAAATACAAATTTTTTACGTTTTTCACAAACAAAAATGCGAATTTTCATGCTTTTTCCCAAAACAATGAAAAAATTCAATAATCAAAATTTTTGCGTTTTTTTTTTCGAAAAAATGAAAAAATTAACATGAAACATTTTTTTTCGATTTTTTAACTCAAATCGTTTTAGTTGTTTGTTTGTTTGCTTAAAGATATTCAAAATACAAATTTTTACGTTTTTCAGAAACAAAAATGCGAATTTTCATGCTTTTTCCCAAAAAAAATTAAAAAATTCAATATTCAAAATTTTTGCGAATTTTTTTAAAAAATATTGAAAATATAACATAAAACATTTTATTTAGATTTTTTAACTCAAATCGTTTTTGTTGTTTGTTTGTTTGCTTAAAGATATTCAAAATACAAATTTTTACGGTTTTCCCCAAAAAATACAAATTTTTACGTTTTTCAGAAACAAAAATGCGAATTTTCAAGTTTTTCCCCAAAAGAATGAAAAAATTCAATAATAAAAATTTTTGAGTTTTTTTTTCAAAAAAATTGAAAAAATGCCATGAAAATTTTTTTTCGATTTTTTAATTCAAATCGTTTTTGTTGATTGTTTGTTTGCTTAAAGATACTCAAAATACAAATTTTTTACGTTTTTCACAAACAAAAATGCGAATTTTCATGCTTTTTCCCAAAACAATGAAAAAATTCAATAATTCAAAATTTTTGCGTTTTTTTTTCGAAAAAATGAAAAAATTAACATGAAACATTTTTTTTCGATTTTTTAACTCAAATCGTTTTAGTTGTTTGTTTGTTTGCTTAAAGATATTAAAAATACAAATTTTTACGGTTTTCGCCCCAAAAATACAAATTTTTACGTTTTTCAGAAACAAAAATGCGAATTTTCATGCTTTTTCCCAAAAACAATGAAAAAATTCAATAATCAAAATTTTTGCGTTTTTTTTTCAAAAAAATTGAAAAAATGCCATGAAAATTTTTTTTCGATTTTTTAATTGAAATGGTTTTTGTTGATTGTTTGTTTGCTTAAAGATACTCAAAATACAAAGTTTTTACGTTTTTCAGAAACAAAAATGCGAATTTTCATGCTTTTTCCCAAAACAATGAAAAAATTCAATAATCAAAATTTTTGCGTTTTTTTTTCAAAAAAATTGAAAAAATGACATGAAACATTTTTTTTCGATTTTTTAACTCAAATCGTTTTTGTTGTTTGTTTGTTTGCTTAAAGATATTCAAAATACAAATTTTTACGGTTTTCCCCAAAAAAATTAAGAAATTCAATATTCAAAATTTTTACGAATTTTTATGAAAAAATTTGAAAAAATAACATAAAACATTTTATTTAGATTTTTTAACTCAAATCGTTTTTGTTGTTTGTTTGTTTGCTTAAATATATTCAAAATACACATTTTTACGGTTTTCCCCAAAAAGATACAAATTTTTACGTTTTTCAGAAACAAAAATGCGAATTTTCAAGTTTTTCCCCCAAAAGAATGAAAAAATTCAATAATAAAAATTTTTGCGTTTTTTTTTCAAAAAAATTGAAAAAATGCCATGAAAATTTTTTTTCGATTTTTTAACTCAAATCGTTTTTGTTGATTGTTTGTTTGCTTAAAGATACTCAAAATACAAATTTTTTACGTTTTTCACAAACAAAAATGCGAATTTTCATGCTTTTTCCCAAAACAATGAAAAAATTCAATAATCAAAATTTTTGCGTTTTTTTTATCAAAAAAATTGAAAAAGTGCCATGAAACATTTTCTTTCGATTTTTTAACTCAAATCGTTTTTGTTGTTTGTTTGTTTGCTTAAAGATACTCAAAATACAAATTTTTACGTTTTTCAGAAACAAAAATGCGAATTTTCATGTTTTTTCCCAAAACAATGAAAAAATTCAATAATCAAAATTTTTGAGTTTTTTTTTTTCAAAAAAATGGAAAAATGACATGAAACATTTTTTTTCGATTTTTTAACTCAAATCGTTTTTGTTGATTGTTTGTTTGCTTAAAGATACTCAAAATACAAATTTTTTACGTTTTTCAGAAACAAAAATGCGAATTTTCATGCTTTTTCCCCAAAAACAATGTAAAAATTCAATATTCAAAATTTTTGCGTTTTTTTTTAAAAAAATTGAAAAAATAACATAAAACATTTTATTTCGATTTTTTAACTCAAATCGTTTTAGTTGTTTGTTTGTTTGCTTAAAGATATTCAAAATACAAATTTTTACGGTTTTCCCCAAAAAGATACAAATTTTTACGTTTTTCAGAAACAAAAATGCGAATTTTCAAGTTTTTCCCCCAAAAGAATGAAAAAATTCAATAATAAAAATTTTTGAGTTTTTTTTTTCAAAAAAATTGAAAAAATGCCATGAAAATTTTTTTTCGATTTTTTAATTCAAATCGTTTTTGTTGATTGTTTGTTTGCTTAAAGATACTCAAAATACAAATTTTTTACGTTTTTCACAAACAAAAATGCGAATTTTCATGCTTTTTCCCCAAAACAATGAAAAAATTCAATAATCAAAATTTTTGCGTTTTTTTTTCAAAAAAATTGAAAAAATAACATGAAACATTTTTTTTCGATTTTTTAACTCAAATCGTTTTAGTTGTTTGTTTGTTTGCTTAAAGATATTAAAAATACAAATTTTTACGGTTTTCTCCCCAAAAATACAAATTTTTACGTTTTTCAGAAACAAAAATGCGAATTTTCATGCTTTTTCCCCAAAAAAAATTAAAAAATTCAATATTCAAAATTTTTGCGTTTTTTTTTTCAAAAAAATTGAAAAGGTGCCATGAAAATTTTCTTTCGATTTTTTAACTCAAATCGTTTTTGTTGATTGTTTGTTTGCTTAAAGATACTCAAAATACAAATTTTTACGTTTTTCAGAAACAAAAATGCGAATTTTCATGTTTTTCCCCAAAAAAATTAAGAAATTCAATATTCAAAATTTTTACGAATTTTTATGAAAAAATTTGAAAAATAACATAAAACATTTTATTTAGATTTTTTAACTCAAATCGCTTTTGTTGTTTGTTTGTTTGCTTAAATATATTCAAAATACACATTTTTACGGTTTTCCCCAAAAAGATACAAATTTTTACGTTTTTCAGAAACAAAAATGCGAATTTTCAAGTTTTTCCCCCAAAAGAATGAAAAAATTCAATAATAAAAATTTTTGAGTTTTTTTTTTCAAAAAAATTGAAAAAATGCCATGAAAATTTTTTTTCGATTTTTTAATTGAAATGGTTTTTGTTGATTGTTTGTTTGCTTAAAGATACTCAAAATACAAATTTTTTACGTTTTTCACAAACAAAAATGCGAATTTTCATGCTTTTTCCCAAAACAATGAAAAAATTCAATAATCAAAATTTTTGCGTTTTTTTTTTCCAAAAAAATTGAAAAAATGCCATGAAAATTTTTTTTCGATTTTTTAACTCAAATCGTTTTTGTTGATTGTTTGTTTGCTTAAAGATATTCAAAATACAAATTTTTTACGTTTTTCACGAAACAAAAATGCGAATTTTCATGCTTTTTCCCAAAACAATGAAAAAATTCAATAATCAAAATTTTTGCGTTTTTTTTTTCAAAAAAATTGAAAAAAATTAACATGAAACATTTTTTTCGATTTTTTAACTCAAATCGTTTTTGTTGTTTGTTTGTTTGCTTAAAGATATTCAAAATACAAATTTTTACGTTTTTCAGAAACAAAAATGCGAATTTTCATGCTTTTTCCCCAAAAAAATTAAAAAATTCAATATTCAAAATTTTTGCGAATTTTTTTAAAAAATATTGAAAAATAACATAAAACATTTTATTTAGATTTTTTAACTCAAATCGTTTTTGTTGTTTGTTTGTTTGCTTAAAGATATTCAAAATACAAATTTTTACGGTTTTCCCCAAAAAATACAAATTTTTACGTTTTTCAGAAACAAAAATGCGAATTTTCAAGTTTTTCCCCCAAAAGAATGAAAAAATTCAATAATAAAAATTTTTGAGTTTTTTTTTTCAAAAAAATTGAAAAAATGCCATGATAATTTTTTTTCGATTTTTTAATTCAAATCGTTTTTGTTGATTGTTTGTTTGCTTAAAGATACTCAAAATACAAATTTTTTACGTTTTTCACAAACAAAAATGCGAATTTTCATGCTTTTTCCCAAAACAATGAAAAAATCAATAATCAAAATTTTTGCGTTTTTTTTTCGAAAAAATGAAAAAATTAACATGAAACATTTTTTTTCGATTTTTTAACTCAAATCGTTTTAGTTGTTTGTTTGTTTGCTTAAAGATATTAAAAATACAAATTTTTACGGTTTTCGCCCCAAAAATACAAATTTTTACGTTTTTCAGAAACAAAAATGCGAATTTTCATGCTTTTTCCAAAAACAATGAAAAAATTCAATAATCAATATTTTTGCGTTTTTTTTTTCAAAAAAATTGAAAAAATGCCATGAAAATTTTTTTTCGATTTTTTAATTCAAATCGTTTTTGTTGATTGTTTGTTTGCTTAAAGATACTCAAAATACAAAGTTTTTACGTTTTTCAGAAACAAAAATGCGAATTTTCATGCTTTTTCCCAAAACAATGAAAAAATTCAATAATCAAAATTTTTGCGTTTTTTTTTCAAAAAAATGGAAAAAATGACATGAAACATTTTTTTTCGATTTTTTAACTCAAATCGTTTTAGTTGTTTGTTTGTTTGCTTAAAGATATTCAAAATACAAATTTTTACGTTTTTCAGAAACAAAAATGCGAATTTTCATGTTTTTCCCAAAAAAATTAAGAAATTCAATATTCAAAATTTTTACGAATTTTTATGAAAAAATTTGAAAAATAACATAAAACATTTTATTTAGATTTTTTAACTCAAATCGCTTTTGTTGTTTGTTTGTTTGCTTAAATATATTCAAAATACACATTTTTACGGTTTTCCCCAAAAAGATACAAATTTTTACGTTTTTCAGAAACAAAAATGCGAATTTTCATGCTTTTTTCCCAAAACAATGAAAAAATTCAATAATTCAAAATTTTTGCGTTTTTTTTTTCAAAAAAATTGAAAAAATGCCATGA
The DNA here is from genome assembly GCA_035047445.1 of Drosophila siamana. Taxonomy (NCBI): domain Eukaryota; kingdom Metazoa; phylum Arthropoda; class Insecta; order Diptera; family Drosophilidae; genus Drosophila; species Drosophila siamana. The sequence goes on from JAWNPP010000033.1 coordinate 732,518, forward strand.
AAATTTTTTTTCGATTTTTTAACTCAAATCGTTTTTGTTGATTGTTTGTTTGCTTAAAGATATCAAATACAAATATTATACAAATTTTTACGTTTTTCAGAAACAAAAATGCGAATTTTCATGCTTTTTCCCAAAACAATGAAAAAATTCAATAATCAAAATTTTTGCGTTTTTTTTTTGAAAAAATTGAAAAAATAACATGAAACATTTTCTTTCGATTTTTTAACTCAAATCGTTTTTGTTGTTTGTTTGTTTGCTTAAAGATATTCAAAAATACACATTTTTACGGTTTTCCCCAAAAAAATACAAATTTTTACGTTTTTCAGAAACAAAAATGCGAATTTTCATGCTTTTTCCCCAAAAAAATGAAAAAATTCAATAATCAAAATTTTTGCGTTTTTTTTTTCAAAAAAATTGAAAAATGCCATGAAAATTTTTCTTTCGATTTTTTAACTCAAATCGTTTTTGTTGATTGTTTGTTTGCTTAAAGATACTCAAAATACAAATTTTTACGTTTTTCAGAAACAAAAATGCGAATTTTCATGCTTTTTCCCAAAAAAATTAAGAAATTCAATATTCAAAATTTTTGCGAATTTTTATCGAAAAAATTTGAAAAATAACATAAAACATTTTATTTAGATTTTTTAACTCAAATCGTTTTTGTTGTTTGTTTGTTTGCTTAAATATATTCAAAATACACATTTTTACGGTTTTCCCCAAAAAAATACAAATTTTTACGTTTTTCAGAAACAAAAATGCGAATTTTCAAGTTTTTCCCCAAAAGAATGAAAAAATTCAATAATAAAAATTTTTGAGTTTTTTTTTTCAAAAAAATTGAAAAAATGCCATGAATATTTTTTTCAATTTTTTAACTCAAATCGTTTTTGTTGTTTGTTTGTTTGCTTAAAGATATTCAAAATACAAATTTTTACGGTTTTTCCCAAAAAATACAAATTTTTACGTTTTTCACAAACAAAAATGCGAATTTTCATGTTTTTCCCCATTTTGTTGTTGATTGCTTTTTTGCGTTTTTTCTCAAAAAAAAATTCGAATTTTCATGTTTTTTTGTTGTTGCTTTTTTACGTTTTTCCCCAAAATACAAATACATTTTTACGTTTTTCACAAACCAAAATGCGAATTTTCATGCTTTTTCCCCAAAAAAATGAAAAAATTCAATAATCAAAATTTTTGCGATTTTTTTTCAAAAAAATTGAAAAAATAACATGAAACATTTTTTTTCGATTTTTTAACTCAAATCGTTTTTGTTGTTTGTTTGTTTGCTTAAAGATATTCAAAATACACATTTTTACGGTTTTCCCCAAAAAAATACAAATTTTTACGTTTTTCAGAAACAAAAATGCGAATTTTCATGCTTTTTCCCAAAACAATTAAAAAATTCAATAATCAAAATTTTTGCGTTTTTTTTTTCAAAAAAATTGAAAAGATGCCATGAAAATTTTCTTTCGATTTTTTACTCAAATCGTTTTTGTTGATTGTTTGTTTGCTTAAAGATACTCAAAAATACAAAATTTTTACGTTTTTCAGAAACAAAAATGCGAATTTTCATGTTTTTTCCCAAAAAAATTAAGAAATTCAATATTCAAAATTTTTGCGTTTTTTTTCTCAAAAAAATTGAAAAAATAACATAAAACATTTTTTTTCGATTTTTTAACTCAAATCGCTTTTGTTGTTTGTTTGTTTGCTTAAAGATATTCAAAATACAAATTTTTACGGTTTTCCCCAAAAAATACAAATTTTTACGTTTTTCAGAAACAAAAATGCGAATTTTCATGTTTTTCCCCATTTTGTTGTTGTTAACTTTTTTGCGTTTTTTTTCTCAAAAAATAAAATTCGAATTTTTCATGTTTTTTTGTTGTTGCTTTTTTACGTTTTTCCCCAAAGAAAATACAATTTTTACGTTTTTCACAAACCAAAATGCGAATTTTCATGCTTTTTCCCCAAAACAATTGAAAAAAATCAATATATCAAAATTTTTGCGATTTTTTTTCAAAAAAATTGAAAAAATGCCATGAAATATTTTTTTCGATTTTTTAACTCAAATCGTTTTTGTTGTTTGTTTGTTTGCTTAAAGATATTCAAAATACAAATTTTTACGGTTTTCCCCAAAAAATACAAATTTTTACGTTTTTCAGAAACAAAAATGCGAATTTTCATGCTTTTTCCCAAAACAATGAAAAAATTCAATAATCAAAATTTTTGCGTTTTTTTTTTCAAAAAAATTGAAAAAATGCCATGAAAATTTTTTTTCGATTTTTTAACTCAAATCGTTTTTGTTGATTGTTTGTTTGCTTAAAGATATTCAAAAATACAAATTTTTACGTTTTTCAGAAACAAAAATGCGAATTTTCATGCTTTTTCCCCAAAAAAATTAAAAAATTCAATATTCAAAATTTTTGCGTTTTTTTTTAAAAAATATTGAAAAAATACCATAAAACATTTTTTTTCGATTTTTTAATTCAAATCGTTTTTGTTGATTGTTTGTTTGCTTAAAGATACTCAAAATACAAAGTTTTTACGTTTTTCAGAAACAAAAATGCGAATTTTCATGCTTTTTCCCAAAACAATGAAAAAATTCAATAATCAAAATTTTTGCGTTTTTTTTTCAAAAAAATGGAAAAAATGACATGAAACATTTTTTTTCGATTTTTTAACTCAAATCGTTTTAGTTGTTTGTTTGTTTGCTTAAAGATATTAAAAAAAAAAAATACAAATTTTTACGGTTTTTCAGAAACAAAAATGCGAATTTTCATGTTTTTCCCCCAAAACAATGAAAAATTTCAATAATCAAAATTTTTGCGTTATTTTTTTCAAAAAAATTGAAAAAATGACATGAAACATTTTTTTTCGATTTTTTAACTCAAATCGTTTTTGTTGATTGTTTGTTTGCTTAAAGATACTCAAAATACAAATTTTTTACGTTTTTCACAAACAAAAATGCGAAGTTTCATGCTTTTTCCCAAAACAATGTAAAAATTCAATATTCAAAATTTTTGCGATTTTTTTTCAAAAAAATTGAAAAAATAACATGAAACATTTTATTTCGATTTTTTAACTCAAATCGTTTTTGTTGTTTGTTTATTTGCTTAAAGATATTAAAAATACAAATTTTTACGGTTTTCCCCAAAAAAATACAAATTTTTACGTTTTTCAGAAACAAAAATGCGAATTTTCAATTTTTTCCCAAAAAGAATGAAAAAATTCAAAAATAAAAATTTTTGAGTTTTTTTTATCAAAAAAATTGAAAAAATGCCATGAAAATTTTTTTTCGATTTTTTAATTGAAATCGTTTTTGTTGATTGTTTGTTTGCTTAAAGATACTCAAAATACAAATTTTTTACGTTTTTCACAAACAAAAATGCGAATTTTCATGTTTTTCCCCCAAAACAATGAAAAAATTCAATAATCAAAATTTTTGCGTTTTTTTTTCAAAAAAATTGAAAAAATAACATAAAACATTTTATTTAGATTTTTTAACTCAAATCGCTTTTAGTTGTTTGTTTGTTTGCTTAAATATATTCAAAATACACATTTTTACGGTTTTCCCCAAAAAATACAAATTTTTACGTTTTTCAGAAACAAAAATGCGAATTTTCAAGTTTTTTCCCCAAAAGAATGAAAAAATTCAATAATCAAAAATTTTTGCGTTTTTTTTTTCAAAAAAATTGAAAAAATGCCATGAAAATTTTTTTTCGATTTTTTAACTCAAATCGTTTTTGTTGTTTGTTTGTTTGCTTAAAGATATTCAAAATACAAATTTTTACGTTTTTCACAACAAAAATACAAAATTTTTACGATTTTTCCACAAACAAAAAATGCGAATTTTCATGTTTTTTCCCCATTTTGTATGAAATTTTTGCATTTTTTGCGTTTTTCCCCTAAAAAAAATCGCTATTTTCATGTTTTTTGTTTGTTGTTGCTTTTTTACGTTTTTCCACAAAAAATACAAAATTTTTACGATTTTTCAGAAACAAAAATGCGAATTTTCATGTTTTTCCCCATTTTGTTGTTGTTGCTTTTTTGCGTTTTTCCCCAAAAAAAATTCGAATTTTTACAATTTTTTGTTGTTGCTTTTTTACGTTTTTTCCGAAAAATTTTTGCGAATTTTTATGAAAAAATTTGAAAAATAACATAAAACATTTTATTTAGATTTTTTAACTCAAATCGTTTTTGTTGTTTGTTTGTTTGCTTAAATATATTCAAAATACACATTTTTGCGGTTTACCCCAAAAAATACAAATTTTTACGTTTTTCAGAAACAAAAATGCGAATTTTCAAAGTTTTTCCCCCAAAACAATGAAAAAATTCAATAATTCAAAATTTTTGCGTTTTTTTTTTCAAAAAATTGAAAAAATGACATGAAACATTTTTTTTCGATTTTTTAACTCAAATCGTTTTTGTTGTTTGTTTGTTTGCTTAAAGATATTAAAAATACAAATTTTTACGGTTTTCGCCCCAAAAATACAAATTTTTACGTTTTTCAGAAACAAAAATGCGAATTTTCATGCTTTTTCCCCAAAACAAATTAAAAAATTCAATAATCAAAATTTTTGCGATTTTTTTTTCAAAAAAATTGAAAAAATGCCATGAAACCATTTTATTTCGATTTTTAACTCAAATCGTTTTTTGTTGTTTGTTTGTTTGCTTAAAGATATTCAAAATACAAATTTTTACGGTTTTCCCCAAAAAAATACAAATTTTTACGTTTTTCAGAAACAAAAATGCGAATTTTCATGCTTTTTCCCAAAACAATGAAAAAATTCAATAATCAATATTTTTGCGTTTTTTTTTACAAAAATTGAAAAAATGTCATGAAACATTTTCTTTCGATTTTTTAACTCAAATCGCTTTTGTTGTTTGTTTGTTTGCTTAAAGATATTCAAAATACACATTTTTACGGTTTTCCCCAAAAAAATACAAATTTTTACGTTTTTCAGAAACAAAAATGCGAATTTTCAAGTTTTTCCCCCAAAAGAATTAAAAAATTCAATAATAAAAATTTTTGAGTTTTTTTTTTCAAAAAAATTGAAAAAATGCCATGAATCAATTTTTTTCGATTTTTTAATTCAAATCGTTTTTGTTGATTGTTTGTTTGCTTAAAGATACTCAAAATACAAATTTTTTACGTTTTTCACAAACAAAAATGCGAATTTTCATGCTTTTTCCCAAAACAATGAAAAAATTCAATAATCAAAATTTTTGCGTTTTTTTTTTCAAAAAAATTGAAAAAATGACATGAAACATTTTTTTTCGATTTTTTAACTCAAATCGTTTTAGTTGTTTGTTTGTTTGCTTAAATATATTAAAAATACAAATTTTTACGGTTTTCGCCCCAAAAATACAAATTTTTACGTTTTTCAGAAACAAAAATGCGAATTTTCATGTTTTTCCCCAAAAAAATTAAGAAATTCAATATTCAAAATTTTTGCGTTTTTTTATGAAAAAATTTGAAAAATGCCATAAAACATTTTATTTCGATTTTTTAACTCAAATCGTTTTTGTTGTTTGTTTGTTTGCTTAAAGATATTCAAAATACACATTTTTACGGTTTTCCCCAAAAAAATACAAATTTTTACGTTTTTCAGAAACAAAAATGCGAATTTTCATGTTTTTCCCCAAAACAATGAAAAAATTCAATATTCAAAATTTTTGCGTTTTTTTTTCAAAAAAATTGAAAAAATGACATGAAACATTTTTTTCGATTTTTTAACTCAAATCGTTTTGTTGTTTGTTTGGTTTGCTTAAAGATATTCAAAATACAAATTTTTACGGTTTTCCCCAAAAAATACAAATTTTTACGTTTTTCAGAAACAAAAATGCGAATTTTCATGCTTTTTCCAAAAACAATGAAAAAATTCAATAATCAATATTTTTGCGTTTTTTTTTCAAAAAAATTGAAAAGGTGCCATGAAAATTTTCTTTCGATTTTTAACACAAATCGTTTTTGTTGATTGTTTGTTTGCTTAAAGATACTCAAAATACAAATTTTTTACGTTTTTCACAAACAAAAATGCGAATTTTCATGCTTTTTCCCAAAACAATGAAAAAATTCAATAATCAAAATTTTTGCGTTTTTTTTTCAAAAAAATTGAAAAAATAACATAAAACATTTTTTTCGATTTTTTAACTCAAATCGTTTTAGTTGTTTGTTTGTTTGCTTAAAGATATTCAAAATACAAATTTTTACGGTTTTCCCCAAAAAACACAAATTTTTACGTTTTTCAGAAACAAAAATGCGAATTTTCAAGTTTTTTCCCCAAAAGAATGAAAAAATTCAATAATACAAAATTTTTGCGTTTTTTTTTTCAAAAAAATTGAAAAAATGCCATGAAAATTTTTTTTCGATTTTTTAATTCAAATCGTTTTTGTTGATTGTTTGTTTGCTTAAAGATACTCAAAATACAAATTTTTTACGTTTTTCACAAACAAAAATGCGAATTTTCATGCTTTTTCCCAAAACAATGAAAAAATTCAATATTCAAAATTTTTGCGTTTTTTTTATCAAAAAAATTGAAAAAATAACATGAAACATTTTTTTTCGATTTTTTAACTCAAATCGTTTTTGTTGTTTGTTTGTTTGCTTAAAGATATTAAAAATACAAATTTTTACGGTTTTCGCCCCAAAAAATACAAATTTTTACGTTTTTCAGAAACAAAAATGCGAATTTTCATGCTTTTTCCCCAAAAAAAATTAAAAAATTCAATAATTCAAAATTTTTGCGATTTTTTTTTAAAAAAAATTGAAAAAATGCCATGAAACATTTTCTTTCGATTTTTTAATTCAAATCGTTTTTGTTGATTGTTTGTTTGCTTAAAGATACTCAAAATACAAATTTTTACGTTTTTCACAAATCAAAATGCGAATTTTCATGCTTTTTCCCAAAACAATGAAAAAAATTCAATATTCAAAATTTTTGCGTTTTTTTTTCAAAAAAATTGAAAAAATGACATGAAACATTTTCTTTCGATTTTTTAACTCAAATCGTTTTTGTTGTTTGTTTGTTTGCTTAAAGATATTCAAAATACACATTTTTACGGTTTTCCCCAAAAAAATACAAATTTTTACGTTTTTCAGAAACAAAAATGCGAATTTTCATGCTTTTTCCCCAAAAAAATTAAAAAATTCAATATTTAAAATATTTGCGTTTTTTTTTTCAAAAAAAATTCGAATTTTTCATATTTTTTTGTTGTTGCTTTTTTACGTTTTCCTCAAAAAAATACAAAATTTTTACGTTTTTCATATTTAAAATATTTAGGTTTTTTTCCAAAAAATTTCGAATTTTCATGTTATTTTGTTGTTTGTTTTTTTACGTTTTTCCCCAAAAAAATACAAAATTTTTACGTTTTTCACAAACCAAAATGCGAATTTTCATGTTTTTTCCCAAAAAAATGAAAAAATTCAATAATCAAAATTTTTGATTTTTTTTTTCAAAAAAATTGAAAAAATGCCATGAACATTTTTTTCGGATTTTTTAACTCAAATCGTTTTTGTTGTTTGTTTGTTTGCTTAAAGATATTCAAAATACAAATTTTTACGTTTTTCAGAAACAAAAATGCGAATTTTCATGTTTTTCCCCAAAACAATTAAAAAATTCAATATTCAAAATTTTTGCGAATTTTTATGAAAAAATTTGAAAAATAACATAAAACATTTTTTTTAGATTTTTTAACTCAAATCGTTTTTGTTGTTTGTTTGTTTGCTTAAAGATATTCAAAATACAAATTTTTGCGGTTTTCCCCAAAAAAATACAAATTTTTACGTTTTTCAGAAACAAAAATGCGAATTTTCAAGTTTTTCCCCCAAAAAAATGAAAAAATTCAATATTTAAAATTTTTTTGTTTTTTTTTTCAAAAAAATTGAAAAAATGACATGAATATTTTTTTCGATTTTTTAACTCAAATCGTTTTTGTTGTTTGTTTGTTTGCTTAAAGATATTCAATATACAAATTTTTACGGTTTTTCCCCAAAAAATACAAATTTTTACGTTTTTCACAAACAAAAATGCGAATTTTCATGTTTTTCCCCATTTTGTTGTTGTTGCTTTTTTGCGTTTTTCACCAAAAAAAATTCGTATTTTCATGTTTTTTTGTTGTTGCTTTTTTACGTTTTTCCCCAAAAAATACAAAATTTTTACGATTTTTCACAAACAAAAATGCGAATTTTCATGTTTTTCCCCATTTTGTTGTTGTTGCTTTTTTGCGTTTTTCCCCAAAAAAAATTCGCATTTTCATGTTTTGTTTGTTGTTGCTTTTTTACGTTTTTCCCCAAAAAATACAAAATTTTTACGTTTTTCACAAACAAAAATGCGAATTTTCATGTTTTTTCCCAAAACATTTATGTTGTTGTTACATTTTTTGCGTTTTTTTCCCCAAAAAAAATTCGAATTTTTTCATGTTTTTTTGTGGTTGCTTTTTTACGTTTTTTCCCAAAAAAATACATTTTTACGTTTTTCACAAACCAAAATGCGAATTTTCATGTTTTTCCCAAAAAAATTAAAAAATTCAATATTCAAAATTTTTGCGATTTTTTTTGAAAAAATTTGAAAAATAACATAAAACATTTTATTTCGATTTTTTAACTCAAATCGTTTTTGTTGTTTGTTTGTTTGCTTAAATATATTCAAAATACACATTTTTACGGTTTTCCCCAAAAAGATACAAATTTTTACGTTTTTCAGAAACAAAAATGCGAATTTTCAAGTTTTTCCCCCAAAACAATGAAAAAATTCAATATTCAAAATTTTTGCGTTTTTTTTTTTCAAAAAATTGAAAAAATGACATGAAACATTTTTTTTTCGATTTTTTAACTCAAATCGTTTTTGTTGTTTGTTTGTTTGCTTAAAGATATTAAAAATACAAATTTTTACAGTTTTCGCACCAAAAATACAAATTTTTACGTTTTTCAGAAACAAAAATGCGAATTTTCATGCTTTTTCCCCAAAAAAAATTAAAAAATTCAATATTCAAAATTTTTGCGAATTTTTTATTTAAAAATATTGAAAAAATAACATAAACCATTTTATTTCGATTTTTTAACTCAAATCGTTTTTGTTGTTTGTTTGTTTGCTTAAAGATATTCAAAATACAAATTTTTACGGTTTTCCCCAAAAAAGTATAAAATTTTTACGTTTTTCAGAAACAAAAATGCGAATTTTCAAGTTTTTCCCCCAAAAGAATGAAAAAATTCAATAATACAAATTTTTGAGTTTTTTTTTCAAAAAAAATTGAAAAAATGCCATGAAAATTTTTTTTTTCGATTTTTTAATTGAAATGGTTTTTGTTGATTGTTTGTTTGCTTAAAGATACTCAAAATACAAATTTTTTACGTTTTTCACAAACAAAAATGCGAATTTTCAAGTTTTTCCCCCAAAAGAATGAAAAAATTCAATAATAAAAATTTTTGAGTTTTTTTTTTCAAAAAAATGGAAAAAATAACATAAAACATTTTATTTAGATTTTTTAACTCAAATCGCCTTTGTTGTTTGTTTGTTTGCTTAAATATATTCAAAATACACATTTTTACGGTTTTCCCCAAAAAATACAAATTTTTACGTTTTTCAGAAACAAAAATGCGAATTTTCAAGCTTTTTCCCCAAAAGAATGAAAAAATTCAATATTTAAAATTTTTGCGTTTTTTTTTTCAAAAAAATTGAAAAAATGCCATGAAAATTTTTTTTCGATTTTTTAACTCAAATCGTTTTTGTTGTTTGTTTGTTTGCTTAAAGATATTCAATATACAAATTTTTACGTTTTTCCCCAAAAAAATACAAATTTTTACGTTTTTCAGAAACAAAAATACGAATTTTCATGTTTTTTCCCCAAAAAAATTAAAAAATTCAATATTCAAAATTTTTGCGAATTTTTTTAAAAAATATTGAAAAAATAACATAAAACATTTTATTTAGATTTTTTAACTCAAATCGTTTTTGTTGTTTGTTTGTTTGCTTAAAGATACTCAAAATACAAATTTTTTACGTTTTTCACAAACAAAAATGCGAATTTTCATGCTTTTTCCCAAAACAATGAAAAAATTCAATAATCAAAATTTTTGCGTTTTTTTTTTCAAAAAAATGGAAAATATGACATGAAACATTTTTTTTCGATTTTTTAACTCAAATCGTTTTTGTTGTTTGTTTGTTTGCTTAAAGATATTAAAAATACAAATTTTTACGGTTTTCGCCCCAAAAATACAAATTTTTACGTTTTTCAGAAACAAAAATGCGAATTTTCAAGTTTTTCCCCCAAAAGAATGAAAAAATTCAATAATCAAAATTTTTGCATTTTTTTTTTCAAAAAAAATTGAAAAAATGCCATGAATATTTTTTTCGATTTTTTAACTCAAATCGTTTTGTTGTTTGTTTGTTTTCTTAAAGATATTCAAAATACAAAATTTTACGGTTTTCCCCAAAAAATACAAATTTTTACGTTTTTCAGAAACAAAAATGCGAATTTTCATGCTTTTTCCAAAAACAATGAAAAAATTCAATAATCAATATTTTTGCGTTTTTTTTTCAAAAAAATTGAAAAGGTGCCATGAAAATTTTCTTTCGATTTTTAACACAAATCGTTTTTGTTGATTGTTTGTTTGCTTAAAGATACTCAAAATACAAATTTTTTACGTTTTTCACAAACAAAAATGCGAATTTTCATGCTTTTTCCCAAAAAAATAAAAAATTCAATATTCAAAATGATTTCATGAAAACATAAAACTTTTTTTTGATTTTTTAACTCAAATCGTTTTAGTTGTTTGTTTGTTTGCTTAAAGATATTCAAAATACAAATTTTTACGGTTTTCCCCAAAAAAATACAAATTTTTACGTTTTTCAGAAACAAAAATGCGAATTTTCAAGTTTTTCCCCCAAAAGAATGAAAAAAATTCAATAATAAAAATTTTTGCGTTTTTTTTTCAAAAAAATTGAAAATATGCCATGAAAATTTTTTTTCGATTTTTTAATTCAAATCGTTTTTGTTGATTGTTTGTTTGCTTAAAGATACTCAAAATACAAATTTTTTACGTTTTTCACAAACAAAAATGCGAATTTTCATGCTTTTTCCCAAAACAATGAAAAAATTCAATAATCAAAATTTTTGCGTTTTTTTTTTCAAAAAAATGGAAAAAATAACATGAAACATTTTTTTTCGATTTTTTAACTCAAATCGTTTTAGTTGTTTGTTTGTTTGCTTAAAGATATTAAAAATACAAATTTTTACGGTTTTCGCCCCAAAAATACAAATTTTTACGTTTTTCAGAAACAAAAATGCGAATTTTCATGCTTTTTCCCCAAAAAAAAATTAAAAAATTCAATATTCAAAATTTTTGCGATTTTTTTTTAAAAAATATTGAAAAAATAACATAAAACATTTTATTTAGATTTTTTAATTCAAATCGTTTTTATTGATTGTTTGTTTGCTTAAAGATACTCAAAATACAAATTTTTTACGTTTTTCACAAACCAAAATGCGAATTTTCATGCTTTTTCCCAAAACAATGAAAAAAATTCAATAATCAATATTTTTGCGTTTTTTTTTCAAAAAAATTGAAAAAATGCCATGAAAATTTTCTTTCGATTTTTAACACAAATCGTTTTTGTTGTTTGTTTGTTTGCTTAAAGATATTCAAAATACACATTTTTACGGTTTTCGCCCCAAAAAATACAAATTTTTACGTTTTTCACAAACCAAAATGCGAATTTTCATGCTTTTTCCCCAAAAAAATAAAAAATTCAATATTTAAAATATTTGCGTTTTTTTTTTCAAAAAAAATTCGAAAATTTTTCATGAATTTTTTTGTTGTTGTTTTTTTACGTTTTCCTCAAAAAAATACAAAATTTTTACGTTTTTCATATTTAAAATTTTTGGGTTTTTTTTTCCAAAAAATATTCGAATTTTCATGTTTCCCCATTTTGTTGTTGTTTTTTTACGTTTTTCCCCAAAAAAATACAAAATTTTTACGTTTTTCACAAACCAAAATGCGAATTTTCATGTCTTTTCCCAAAAAAATTAAAAAATTCAATATTCAAAATTTTTGCGTTTTTTTTTTCAAAAAAATTGAAAAAATGCCATGAATTTTTTTCGATTTTTTAACTCAAATCGTTTTTGTTGTTTGTTTGTTTGCTTAAAGATATTCAAAATACAAATTTTTACGTTTTTCAGAAACAAAAATGCGAATTTTCATGTTTTTCCCCAAAAAAATTAAGAAATTCAATATTCAAAATTTTTGCGAATTTTTATGAAAAAATTTGAAAATATAACATAAAACATTTTTTTTCGATTTTATTAACTCAAATCGCTTTTGTTGTTTGTTTGTTTGCTTAAATATATTCAAAATACACATTTTTACGGTTTTCCCCAAAAAAATACAAATTTTTACGTTTTTCAGAAACAAAAATGCGAATTTTCAAGTTTTTCCCCCAAAAGAATGAAAAAATTCAATATTCAAAATTTTTGCGTTTTTTTTTCAAAAAAATTGAAAAAATGCCATGCGTATTTTTTTCGATTTTTTAACTCAAATCGTTTTTGTTGTTTGTTTGGTTTCTTAAAGATATTCAAAATACAAATTTTTACGGTTTTCCCGAAAAAATACAAATTTTTACGTTTTTCACAAACAAAAATGCGAATTTTCATGTTTTTCCCCATTTTGTTGTTGTTGCTTTTTTGCGTTTTTCACCAAAAAAATTCGCATTTTCATGTTTTTTTGTTGTTGCTTTTTTACGTTTTTCCCCAAAAAATACAAAATTTTTACGATTTTCACAAACAAAAATGCGAATTTTCATGTTTTCCCCACAAATTAAATTGTTGTTGCAATTTTTTGCGTTTTTTCCCCAAAAAAAATTCGAAAATTTTCTTGTTTTTTAGACAAATCGTTGTTGCTTTATTTACGTTTTTCCCCAAAAAAATACAAAATTTTTTACGTTTTTCACAAACAAAAATGCGAATTTTCATGTTTTTTTTGTTGTTGCTTATTTTACGTTTTTTCCCAAAAATAATACATTTTTACGATTTTTCACAAACCAAAATGCGAATTTTCATGTTTTTCCCAAAAAATTTAAGAAATTGCAATATTGAAAATTTTTTTCAATAATTACATATTTTTACGGTTTTTCCCAAAAAAATACAAATTTTTACGTTTTTCAGAAACAAAAATGCGAATTTTCATGTTTTTCCCCAAAACAATGAAAAAATTCAATATTCAAAATATTTTGCGTTTTTTTCTCAAAAAAATTGAAAAAATGACATGAAACATTTTTTTTCGATTTTTTAACTCAAATCGTTTTATGTTGTTTGTTTGTTTGCTTAAAGATATTAAAAATACAAATTTTTACAGTTTTCGCACCAAAAAATACAAATTTTTACGTTTTTCAGAAACAAAAATGCGAATTTTCATGCTTTTTCCCCAAAAAAAATTAAAAAATTCAATATTCAAAATTTTTGCGATTTTTTTTTAAAAATATTGAAAAAATAACATAAAACATTTTATTTAGATTTTTTAACTCAAATCGTTTTTGTTGTTTGTTTGTTTGCTTAAAGATATTCAAAATACAAATTTTTACGGTTTTTCCCCAAAAAAATACAAAATTTTTACGTTTTTTCAGAAACAAAAATGCGAATTTTCATGCTTTTTCCCAAAACAATGAAAAAATTCAATAATCAAGAATTTTTGCGATTTTTTTTCAAAAAAATTGAAAAAATGTCATGAACATTTTTTTCGATTTTTAACTCAAATCGTTTTTGTTGTTTGTTTGTTTGCTTAAAGATATTCAAAATACACATTTTTACGGTTTTACCCCAAAAAAATACAAATTTTTACGTTTTTCACAAACAAAAATGCGAATTTTCAAGTTTTTCCCCCAAAAGAATGAAAAAATTCAATAATACAAATTTTTGAGTTTTTTTTTTCAAAAAAATTGAAAAAATGACATGAATCAATTTTTTTCGATTTTTTAATTCAAATCGTTTTTGTTGATTGTTTGTTTGCTTAAAGATACTCAAAATACAAATTTTTACGTTTTTCACAAACAAAAATGCGAATTTTCATGCTTTTTCCCCAAAAAAAAATTAAAAAATTCAATATTCAAAATTTTTGCGAATTTTTTAAAAAATATTGAAAAAATAACATAAAACATTTTATTTCGATTTTTTAACTCAAATCGTTTTTGTTGTTTGTTTGTTTGCTTAAAGATATTCAAAATACAAATTTTTACGGTTTTCCCCAAAAAATACAAATTTTTACGTTTTTCAGAAACAAAAATGCGAATTTTCATGCTTTTTCCAAAAACAATGAAAAAATTCAAAAATCAATATTTTTGCGTTTTTTTTTAAAAAAAATTGAAAATGTGCCATGAAAATTTTCTTTCGATTTTTTAATTCAAATCGTTTTTGTTGATTGTTTGTTTGCTTAAAGATACTCAAAATACAAATTTTTTACGTTTTTCACAAACAAAAATTCGAATTTTCATGCTCTTTCCCAAAACAATGTAAAAATTCAATAATCAAAATTTTTGCGTTTTTTTTTCAAAAAAATTGAAAAAATGACATTAAACATTTTTTTTCGATTTTTTAACTCAAATCGTTTTAGTTGTTTGTTTGTTTGCTTAAAGATATTCAAAATACAAATTTTTACGGTTTTCCCCAAAAAAATACAAATTTTTACGTTTTTCAGAAACAAAAATGCGATTATTTTCAAGTTTTTCCCCCAATACAATGAAAAAATTCAATAATCACAATTTTTGCGTTTTTTTTTCAAAAAAATTGAAAATATGCCATGACAATTTTTTTTCGATTTTTTAACTCAAATCGTTTTTGTTGATTGTTTGTTTGCTTAAAGATACTCAAAATACAAATTTTTTACGTTTTTCACAAACAAAAAATGCGAATTTTCATGCTTTTTCCCAAAAAAATTAAAAAATTCAATATTCAAAATTTTTGCGAATTTTTTTTAAAAAATATTGAAAAAATAACATAAAACATTTTATTTAGATTTTTTAACTCAAATCGTTTTTGTTGTTTGTTTGTTTGCTTAAAGATACTCAAAATACAAATTTTTTACGTTTTTCAGCAAACCAAAATGCGAATTTTCATGCTTTTTCCCAAAACAATGAAAAAATTCAATAATCAATATTTTTGCGTTTTTTTTTTTCAAAAAAATTGAAAAAATGCCATGAAAATTTTTTTTCGATTTTTAACTCAAATCGTTTTTGTTGTTTGTTTGTTTGCTTAAAGATATTCAAAATACAAATTTTTTGCGGTTTTCGCCCCAAAAAATACAAATTTTTACGTTTTTCACAAACCAAAATGCGAATTTTCATGCTTTTTCCCCAAAAAAATTAAAAAATTCAATATTCAAAATATTTTGCGTTTTTTTTTCAAAAAAATTCGAATTTTCATAATTTTTATGTATGCTTTTTTACGTTTTCCCAAAAAAAAAACAAAATTTTTACGTTTTTCATATATAAAATTTTTGGGTTTTTTCCAAAAAATTTCGAATTTTCATGTTATTTTGTTGTTGTTTTTTTACGTTTTTCCCCAAAAAAATACAAAATTTTTACGGTTTTCACAAACCAAAATGCGAATTTTCATGTCTTTTTCCCAAAAAAATTAAAAAATTCAATATTCAAAATTTTTGCGTTTTTTTCTCAAAAAAATTGAAAAAATGCCATGAAAATTTTTTTTCGATTTTTTAACTCAAATCGTTTTTGTTGTTTGTTTGTTTGCTTAAAGATATTCCAAAATACAAATTTTTACGTTTTTCACAAATAAAAATGCGAATTTTCATGTTTTTCCCCAAAAAAATTAAAAAATTCAATATTCAAAATTTTTGCGATTTTTTTTGAAAAAATTTGAAAAATAACATGAAACATTTTTTTTCGATTTTTTAACTCAAATCGTTTTTGTTGTTTGTTTGTTTGCTTAAAGATATTCAAAATACAAATTTTTACGTTTTTCAGAAACAAAAATGCGAATTTTCATGTTTTTCCCCAAAAAAAATTAAAAAATTCAATATTCAAAATTTTTGCGAATTTTTATAAAAAAATTTGAAAAATAACATAAAACATTTTATTTCGATTTTTTAACTCAAATCGCTTTTGTTGTTTGTTTGTTTGCTTAAAGATATTCAAAATACACATTTTTGCGGTTTTCTCCCCAAAAAATACAAATTTTTACGTTTTTCACAAACAAAAATGCGAATTTTCATGTTTTTTCCCCAAAAAAATTAAAAAAATTCAATATTTAAAATTTTTGCGTTTTTTTTCAAAAAAAAAATTCGAATTTTTCATGTTATTTTGTTGTTGTTTTTTTACGTTGTTTCCCCAAAAAAATACAAAATTTTTACGTTTTTCACAAACCAAAATGCGAATTTTCATGTTTTTTCCCAAAAAAATTAAAAAATTCAATATTCAAAATTTTTGCGTTTTTTTTTCTCAAAAAAATTGAAAAAATGACATGAACATTTTTTTTTGATTTTTTAACTCAAATCGTTTTTGTTGTTTGTTTGTTTGCTTAAAGATATTCAAAATACAAATTTTTACGTTTTGCAGAAACAATGAAAAAATTTGAAAAATTCAAAATAAAATATTTTATATAGATTTTTTAACACAAATCGTCTTTTGTTGTTTGTTTGTTTGCTTAAATATATTCAAAATCCAAAACAATAAAAAAATTCAAAATTCAAAAATTTTGCGTTTTTTTTTTAAAAAATTGAAAAAATGACATGAAACATTTTTTTTCGATTTTTTAACTCAAATCGTTTTTGTTGATTGTTTGTTTGCTTAAAGATATTCAAAATACAAATTTTTACAGTTTTCGCACCAAAAATACAAATTTTTCCGTTTTTCAGAAACAAAAATGCGAATTTTCATGCTTTTTCCCCAAAAAAATTAAAAAATTCAATATTCAAAATTTTTGCGAATTTTTTTTTTAAAAATATTGAAAAAATAACATAAACCATTTTATTTCGATTTTTTAACTCAAATCGTTTTTGTTGTTTGTTTGTTTGCTTAAAGATATTCAAAATACAAATTTTTACGGTTTTCCCAAAAAGTATACAAATTTTTACGTTTTTCAGAAACAAAAATGCGAATTTTCATGCTTTTTTCCCAAAACAATGAAAAAATTCAATAATCAAAATTTTTGCGTTTTTTTTCAAAAAAATTGAAAAAATGTCATGAAAATTTTTTTTTCGATTTTTATCACAAATCGTTTTTGTTGTTTGTTTGGTTGCTTAAAGATATTCAAAATACAAAATTTTACGGTTTTCCCAAAAAAATACAAATTTTTACGTTTTTCAGAAACAAAAATGCGAATTTTCATGCTTTTTCCAAAAACAATTAAAAAATTCAATATTCAAAATTTTTGCGTTTTTTCTCAAAAAAATTGAAAAGGTGCCATGAAAATTTTCTTTCGATTTTTAACACAAATCGTTTTTTGTTGATTGTTTGTTTGCTTAAAGATACTCAAAATACAAATTTTTTACGTTTTTCACAAACAAAAATGCGAATTTTCATGCTTTTTCCCAAAAAAATAGGAAAAAAATGACATAAAACATTTTTTTGATTTTTTAACTCAAATCGTTTTTGTTGTTTGTTTGTTTGCTTAAAGATATTCAAAATACAAATTTTTACGGTTTTCCCCAAAAAAAATACAAATTTTTACGTTTTTCAGAAACAAAAATGCGAATTTTCAAGTTTTTCCCCCAATACAATGAAAAAATTCAATAATAAAAATTTTTGCGTTTTTTTTTCAAAAAAAATTGAAAATATGCCATGACAATTTTTTTTCGATTTTTTAATTCAAATCGTTTTTGTTGATTGTTTGTTTGCTTAAAGATACTCAAAATACAAAATTTTTACGTTTTTCACAAAACAAAAATGCGAATTTTTATGCTTTTTCCCAAAACAATGAAAAAATTCAATAATTCAAAATTTTTGCGTTTTTTTTTTCAAAAAAATGGAAAAAATAACATGAAACATTTTTTTTCGATTTTTTAACTCAAATCGTTTTAGTTGTTTGTTTGTTTGCTTAAAGATATTAAAAATACAAATTTTTACGGTTTTCCCCCCAAAAATACAAATTTTTACGTTTTTCAGAAACAAAAATGCGAATTTTCATGCTTTTTCCCCAAAAACAATTAAAAAATTCAATAATCAAAATTTTTGCGTTTTTTTTTCAAAAAATATTGAAAAAATGCCATAAAACATTTTCTTTCGATTTTTTAACTCAAATCGTTTTTGTTGATTGTTTGTTTGCTTAAAGATACTCAAAATACAAATTTTTTACGTTTTTCACAAACAAAAATGCGAATTTTCATGCTTTTTCCCCAAAAAAATTAAAAAATTCAATTATCAAAATTTTTGCGATTTTTTCTCAAAAAAGTTGAAGAAATGCCATGAAACATTTTCTTTCGATTTTTTAACACAAATCGTTTTTGTTGTTTGTTTGTTTGCTTAAAGATAATCAAAATACACATTTTTGCGGTTTTCGCCCCAAAAAATACAAATTTTTACGTTTTTCACAAACCAAAATGCGAATTTTCATGCTTTTTCCCCAAAAAAATTAAAAAATTCAATATTTAAAATATTTGCGTTTTTTTTTTCAAAAAATTCGAATTTTTCATATCGTTTTTGTTGTTGCTTTTTGGCGTTTTCTCAAAAAATACAAAATTTTTTACGTTTTTCCATATATAAAATATTTGGGTTTTTTTCAAAAAAATTTCGAATTTTCATGTTTTATTTTGTTGTTGTTTTTTTACGTTTTCCCCAAAAAAATACAAAATTTTTACGTTTTTCACAAACCAAAATGCGAATTTTCATGTCTTTTCCCAAAAAAAATTAAAAAATTCCAATATTCAAAATTTTTGCGTTTTTTTCTCAAAAAATTGAAAAAATGCCATGAACATATTTTTTAACTCAAATCGTTTTTTGTTTGTTTGTTTGCTTAAAGATATTCCAAATACAAATTTTTACGTTTTTGCACAAACAAAAATGCGAATTTTCATGTTTTTCCCCAAAAAAATTAAGAAATTCAATATTCAAAATTTTTGCGATTTTTTATGAAAAATTTGAAAAAATAACATGAAACATTTTATTTCGATTTTTTAACTCAAATCGCTTTTGTTGTTTGTTTGTTTGCTTAAATGATATTCAAAATACACATTTTTACGGTTTACCCCCAAAAAAATACAAATTTTTACGTTTTTCACAAACAAAAATGCGAATTTTCATGTTTTTCCCCCAAAAGAATGTAAAAAATTCAATATTCAAAATTTTTTGCGTTTTTTTTCAAAAAAATTGAAAAAATGCCATGAAATATTTTTTTCGATTTTTTAACTCAAATCGTTTTTGTTGTTTGTTTGGTTTTGCTTAAAGATATTCAAAATACAAATTTTTACGGTTTTCCCCACAAAAATACAAATTTTTACGTTTTTTCACAAACAAAAATGCGAATTTCATGTTTTCCCCATTTTGTTGTTGTTGCTTTTTTGCGTTTTTCACCAAAAAAAATTCGCATTTTCATGTTTTTGTTGTTGCTTTTTTACGTTTTTCCCCAAAAAATACAAAATTTTTACGATTTTCACAAACAAAAATGCGAATTTTCATGTTTTTTCCCCAATATTTGTTGTTGTTGCTTTTTTGCATTTTTTCCCAAAAAAAATTCGCATTTTCTATGTTTTTTGTTGTTGCTTTTTTACGTTTTCCCCAAAAAATACAAAATTTTTACGATTTTCACAAACAAAAATGCGAATTTTTCATGTTTTTCCCCATTTTTGTTGTTGCTTTTTTGCGTTTTTTCCCCAAAAAAATTCGAATTTTCATGTTTTTTTTTGTTGCTGTTTTACGTTTTTCCCAAAAAAATACATTTTTACGTTTTTCACAAACCAAAATGCGAATTTTCATGTTTTCCCAACAAAATTAAGAAATTCAATCTTAAACAATTTTTTTCAAAATGCATATTTTTACAGTTTTCCCCAAAAAAATAAAAATTTTTACGTTTTTCAGAAACAAAAATGCGAATTTTTACGTTTTTCCCCAAAAAAATGAAAAAAAATTTCAATATTCAAAAATTTTGCGTTTTTTTTTTAAAAATTGAAAAAATGACATGAAACATTTTTTTTTCGATTTTTTAACTCAAATCGTTTTTGTTGTTTGTTTGTTTGCTTAAAAGATATTCAAAATACAAATTTTTACAGTTTTTCCCCCCAAAAATACAAATTTTTCGGTTTTTCAGAAACAAAAATGCGAATTTTCATGCTTTTTCCCCAAAAAAATTAAAAAAATTCAATATTCAAAATTTTTGCGAATTTTTTTTAAAAAAATTGAAAAAATAACATAAAACATTTTATTTCGATTTTTTAACTCAAATCGCTTTTTTTTTGTTTGTTTGTTTGCTTAAAGATATTCAAAATACAAATTTTTACAGTTTTCCCCAAAAAAGATACAAATTTTTACGTTTTTTCAGAAACAAAAATGCAGAATTTTCATGCTTTTTCCAAAACAATGAAAAAAATTCAATAATCAAAATTTTTGCGTTTTTTTTTCAAAAAATTGAAAAAATGACATGAACATTTTTTTTCGATTTTTAACACAAATCGTTTTTGTTGTTTGTTTTGTTTGCTTAAAGATATTCAAAATACACATTTTTCGGTTTTCCCCAAAAAAATACAAATTTTTACGTTTTTCACAAACAAAAATGCGAATTTTCAAGTTTTTCCCCCAAAAAAATGAAAAAATTCAATAATACAAATTTTTGAGTTTTTTTTTCAAAAAAATTGAAAAAATGACATGAATCATTTTTTTCGATTTTTTTTAATTCAAATCGTTTTTTTTTGTTGATTGTTTGTTTGCTTAAAGATACTCAAAATACAATTTTTTACGTTTTTCACAAACAAAAATTAGAATTTTCATGCTTTTTCCCCACAAAAAATTAAAAAATTCAATATTCAAAATTTTTGCGAATTTTTCTAAAAAATTTGAAAAAATAACATAAAACATTTTATTTCGATTTTTTAACTCAAATCGTTTTGTTGTTTGTTTGTTTGCTTAAAGATATTCAAAATACACATTTTTACGTTTTTCCCAAAAAATACAAATTTTTACGTTTTTCAGAAACAAAAATGCGAATTTTCATACTTTTTCCAAAAACATTGAAAAAAATTCAATAATCAATGTTTTTGCGTTTCTTTTTTCACAAAAAAATTGAAAATGTGCCATGAAAATTTTCTTTCGATTTTTTTAATTCAAATCGTTTTTGTTGATTGTTTGTTTGCTTAAAGATACTCAAAATACAAATTTTTTACGTTTTTTCACAAACAAAAATGCGAATTTTCATGCTTTTTCCCAAAACAATAAAAAAATTCAATAATCAAAATTTTTGGGTTTTTTTTTCAAAAAAATGTAAAAAATGACATGAAACATTTTTTTTCGATTTTTTTAACTCAAATCGTTTTAGTTGTTTGTTTGTTTGCTTAAAGATATTCAAAATACAAATTTTTACGGTTTTCCCCAAAAAAATACAAATTTTTACGTTTTTCAGAAACAAAAATGCTTATTTTCAAGTTTTTCCCCCAAAACAATGAAAAAAATTCAATAATAACAATTTTTGAGTTTTTTTTTTTCAAAAAAAAATTGAAAATATGCCATGACAATTTTTTTCGATTTTTTTAATTCAAATCGTTTTTGTTGATTGTTTGTTTGCTTAAAGATACTCAAAATACAAATTTTTTACGTTTTTCACAAACAAAAATGCGAATTTTCATGCTTTTTCCCAAAACAATGAAAAAATTCAATATTCAAAATTTTTGCGAATTTTTTTAAAAAATATTGAAAAAATAACATAAAACATTTTATTTAGATTTTTTTAATTCAAATCGTTTTTGTTATTGATTGTTTGTTTGCTTAAAGATACTCCAAAATACAAATTTTTTAGCGGTTTTTCACAAACCAAAATGCGAATTTTCATGCTTTTTCCCAAAACAATGAAAAAAATTCAATAATCAATATTTTTGCGTTTTTTTTTCAAAAAAATTGAAAAAATGCCATGAAAATTTTCTTTCGATTTTTAACACAAATCTGTTTTTGTTGTTTGTTTGTTTGCTTAAAGATATTCAAAATACACATTTTTGCGGTTTTCGCCCCAAAAAATACAAATTTTTACGTTTTTCACAAACCAAAATGCGAATTTTCATGCTTTTTCCCCAAAAAAATTAAAAAATTCAATATTTAAAATATTTTGCGTTTTTTTTTTCAAAAAATTCGAATTTTCATAATTTTTTTGTTGTTGCTTTTTTACGTTTTCCCCAAAAAAAAAACAAAATTTTTACGTTTTTCATATTTAAAATTATTTGGGTTTTTTCCAAAAAATTTCGAATTTTCATGTTATTTTGTTGTTGTTTTTTTACGTTTTTCCCAAAAAAATACAAAATTTTTACGGTTTTCACAAACCAAAAATGCGAATTTTCATGTCTATTCCCAAAAAAATTAAGAAATTCAATATTCAAAATTTTTTGCGTTTTTTTTTCTCAAAAAATTGAAGAAATGCCATGAACGATTTTTTAACTCAAATCGTTTTTGTTGTTTGTTTGTTTGCTTAAAGATATTCCAAATACAAATTTTTACGTTTTGCAGAAATAAAAAATGCGAATTTTCATGTTTTTCCCCAAAAAAAATTAAGAAATTCAATATTCAAAATTTTTGCGAATTTTTATGAAAAAATTTGAAAAATAAAATAAAACATTTTATTTAGATTTTATAACTCAAATCGTCTTTGTTGTTTGTTTGTTTGCTTAAATATATTCAAAATACAAATTTTTACGTTTTGCAGAAACAAAAATGCGAATTTTCATGTTTTTCCCCAAAAAAATTAAGAAATTCAATATTCAAAATTTTTGCGAATTTTTATAAAAAAATTTGAAAAATAACATAAAACATTTTATTTAGATTTTTTAACTCAAATCGCTTTTGTTGTTTGTTTGTTTGCCTAAATATATTCAAAATACACATTTTTGCGGTTTTCTCCCCAAAAAATACAAATTTTTACGTTTTTCACAAACAAAAATGCGAATTTTCATGCTTTTTCCCCAAAAAAATTAAAAAATTCAATATTTAAAATATTTGCGTTTTTTTTCAAAAAAATTCGAATTTTCATGTTATTTTGTTGTTGTTTTTTTACGTTTTTCCCCAAAAAAATACAAAATTTTTACGGTTTTTCAGAAACCAAAATGCGAATTTTCATGTCTATTCCCAAAAAAAATTAAGAAATTCAATATTCAAAATTTTTGAGTTTTTTTTCTCAAAAAATTGAAGAAATGCCATGAACATTTTTTAACTCAAATCGTTTTTGTTGTTTGTTTGTTTGCTTAAAGATATTCCAAATACAAATTTTTACGTTTTGCAGAAACAAGAAAAAATTTGAAAAATAAAATAAAATATTTTATATAGATTTTTTAACTCAAATCGCTTTTGTTGTTTGTTTGTTTGCTTAAATATATTCAAAATACAAAACAATAAAAAAATTCAAAATTCAAAAATTTTGCGTTTTTTTTTTTTAAAAAATTGAAAAAACGACATGAAACATTTTTTTTCGATTTTTTAACTCAAATCGTTTTGAGTTGTTTGTTTGTTTGCTTAAAGATATTAAAAATACAAATTTTTACAGTTTTCGCACCAAAAATACAAATTTTTCCGTTTTTCAGAAACAAAAATGCGAATTTTCATGCTTTTTCCCCAAAAAAAATTAAAAAATTCAATATTCAAAATTTTTGCGAATTTTTTTTTAAAAATATTGAAAAAATAACATAAACCATTTTATTTCGATTTTTTAACTCAAATCGTTTTTTGTTGTTTGTTTGTTTGCTTAAAGATATTCAAAATACAAATTTTTACGGTTTTCCCCAAAAAAGTATAAAATTTTTACGTTTTCAGAAACAAAAATGCGAATTTTTCATGCTTTTTCCCAAAACAATGAAAAAATTCAATAATCAGTATTTTTGCGTTTTTTTTTTTCAAAAAAAATTGAAAAAATGTCATGAAACATTTTTTTCGATTTTTATCACAAATCGTTTTTGTTGTTTGTTTGTTTGCTTAAATATATTCAAAATACACATTTTCGGTTTACCCCAAAAAAATACAAATTTTTACGTTTTTCACAAACCAAAATGCGAATTTTCAAGGTTTTCCCCCAAAAGAATGAAAAAATTCAATAATACAAATTTTTGAGTTTTTTTTTCAAAAAAAATTGAAAAAATGACATGAATCAATTTTTTTCGATTTTTTAATTCAAATCGTTTTTGTTTATTGTTTGTTTGCTTAAAGATACTCAAAATACAATTTTTTTACGTTTTTCACAAACAAAAATTCGAATTTTCATGCTTTTTCCCCAAAAAAATTAAAAAATTCAATATTCAAAATTTTTGCGAATTTTTTTAAAAAATATTGAAAAAATAACATAAAACATTTTATTTAGATTTTTTTAACTCAAATCGTTTTTTGTTGTTTGTTTGTTTGCTTAAAGATATTCAAAATACAAATTTTTACGGTTTTCCCCAAAAAAATACAAATTTTTACGTTTTTCAGAAACAAAAATGCGAATTTTCATGCTTTTTCCAAAAACAATGAAAAAATTAAAAAATCAATATTATTGCGTTTTTTTTTTCAAAAAAATTGAAAATGTGCCATGAAAATTTTCTTTCGATTTTTAACACAAATCGTTTTTGTTGATTGTTTGTTTGCTTGTAAAAGATGTACAAAAATACAAATTTTTTACGTTTTTTCACAATCAAAAATGCGAATTTTCAAGTTTTTCCCAAAACAATGAAAAATATCAATAATAAAATTTTTTTATTTTTTTTTTCAAAAAAAATTTGAAAAAATAACATTAAACATTTTTTTTCGATTTTTTAACTCAAATCGTTTTAGTTGTTTGTTTGTTTGCTTAAAGATATTCAAAATACAAATTTTTACGGTTTTCCCCCAAAAAAACACAAATTTTTACGTTTTTCAGAAACAAAATGCGAATTTTCAAGTTTTTCCCCCAATACAATGAAAAAATTCAATAATAAAAATTTTTGCGTTTTTTTTTCAAAAAAATTGAAAATATGCCATGACAAATTTTTTTTCGATTTTTTAACTCAAATCGTTTTTTGTTGATTGTTTGTTTGCTTAAAGATACTCAAAATACAAATTTTTTACGTTTTTCACAAACAAAAATGCGAATTTTCATGCTTTTTCCCCAAAACAATTAAAAAATTCAATATTCAAAATTTTTGGTTTTTTTTTCAAAAAAATGGAAAAAATAACATAAAACATTTTTTTCGATTTTTTAACTCAAATCGTTTTAGTTGTTTGTTTGTTTGCTTAAAGATATTAAAAATACAAATTTTTACGGTTTTCGCCCCAAAAAATACAAATTTTTACGTTTTTCAGAAACAAAAATGCGAATTTTCATGCTTTTTCCCCAAAAAAATTAAAAAAATTCAATATTCAAAATTTTTGCGAATTTTTTTCAAAAATATTGAAAAAATAACATAAAACATTTTATTTCGATTTTTTAATTCAAATCGTTTTTGTTGATTGTTTGTTTGCTTAAAGATACTCAAAATACAAATTTTTTACGTTTTTCACAAACAAAAATGCGAATTTTCATGCTTTTTTCCCAAAACAATGAAAAAATTCAAAAATCAATATTTTTGCGTTTTTTTTTCAAAAAAATTGAAAAAATGCCATGAAAATTTTCTTTCGATTTTTTAACACAAATCGTTTTTGTTGTTTGTTTGTTTGCTTAAAGATATTCAAAATACAAATTTTTACGGTTTTCCCCAAAAAAATTACAAAAAAAATTAAGAAATTCACATATTCAAAAATTTTTCGAGTTTTTTTCTCAAAAAATTGAAAAAATGCCATGAACATTTTTTTTTTAACTCAAATCGTTTTTGTTGTTTGTTTGTTTGCTTAAAGATATTCCAAATACAAATTTTTACGTTTTTCAGAAACAAAAATGCGAATTTTCATGTTTTTCCCCAAAAAAATTAAAAAATTCAATATTCAAAATTTTTGCGTTTTTTTCTCAAAAAAATTTGAAAAAATAACATAAAACATTTTATTTCGATTTTATAACTCAAATCGCTTTTTGTTGTTTGTTTGTTTGCTTAAATGATATTCAAAATACACATTTTTGCGGTTTTACCCCAAAAAAATACAAATTTTTACGTTTTTCAGAAACAAAAATGCGAATTTTCAAGTTTTTCCCCCAAAAGAATAAAAAAATTCAATATTTAAAATTTTTTGCGTTTTTTTTTCAAAAAAAATTGAAGAAATGCCATGAAATATTTTTTTCAATTTTTTAACTCAAATCGTTTTGTTGTTTGTTTGTTTGCTTAAAGATATTAAAAATACAAATTTTTACAGTTTTCGCCCCAAAAATACAAATTTTTCCGTTTTTCAGAAACAAAAATGCGAATTCTCATGCATTTTCCCCAAAAAAAAATTAAAAAATTCAATATTCAAAATTTTTGCGAATTTTTTTTTAAAAAATATTGAAAAAATAACATAAACCATTTTATTTCGATTTTTTTAAGTCAAATCGTTTTTTTGTTGTTTGTTTGTTTGCTTAAAGATATTCAAAATACAAATTTTTACGGTTTTTCCCCAAAAAAGTATACAAATTTTTACGTTTTTCAGAAACAAAAATGCGAATTTTCATGCTTTTTCCCAAAACAATGAAAAAATTCAATAATCAAAATTTTTTGCGTTTTTTTTTCAAAAAAAAATTGAAAAAATGTCATGAAAATTTTTTTTCGATTTTTATCTACAAATCGTTTTTTGTTGTTTGTTTGTTTGCTTAAAGATATTCAAAATACACATTTTCGCGTTTATCACAAAAAAATACAAATTTTTACGTTTTTCACGAACCAAAATGCGAATTTTCAAGTTTTTCCCTAGAATTTTTCGAAAAAATATTGAAAAAATAACATAAAACATTTTATTTCGATTTTTTTTTAACTCAAATCGTTTTTGTTGTTTGTTTGTTTGCTTAAAGATATTAAAAATACAAATTTTTACGTTTTTCAGAAACAAAAATGCGAATTTTCATGCTTTTTCCAAAAACAATGAAAAAATTCAAAATTCAATATTTTTTTGTTTTTTTTTCAAAAAAAATTGAAAAGGTGCCATGAAAATTTTCTTTCGATTTTTAACTCAAATCGTTTTCGTTGATTGTTTGTTTGCTTAAAGATACACAAAATACAAATTTTTACGTTTTTCACAATCAAAAATGCGAATTTTCAAGTTTTTCCCCGAAAGAATTAAAAAATATAATAATAAAATTTTTTCGTATTTTTTTTCAAAAAAAATTGAAAAAATGACATAAAACATTTTTTTCGATTTTTTTAATTCAAATCGTCTTTTTTGTTGATTGTTTGTTTGCTTAAAGATACTCAAAATACAAATTTTTACGTTTTCTACACGAAAACAAAAATGCGAATTTTCATGCTTTTTTCCCAAAACAATGAAAAAATTCAATAATCAAAATTTTTGCGTTTTTTTCTTCAAAAAAATGGAAAAAATGACATGAAACATTTTTTTTCGATTTTTTAACTCAAATCGTTTTGTTGTTTGTTTGTTTGCTTAAAGATATTAAAAATACAAATTTTTACCGTTTCTCCCCCAAAAATACAAATTTTTACGTTTTTGCAGAAACAAAAATGCGAATTTTCATGCTTTTTCCCCAAAAAATTAAAAAATTCAATAATCAAAATTTTTGCGTTTTTTTATGAAAAAATTTGAAAAAGTAACATAAAACATTTTTTTTCGATTTTTTTAACTCAAATCGCTTTTGTTGTTTGTTTGTTTGCTTAAATATATTCAAAATACACATTTTTACGGTTTTTCGCCCCAAAAAATACAAATTTTTACGTTTTTCACAAACCAAAATGCAAATTTTCATGCTTTTTCCCAAAAAAATAAAAAATTCAATATTTAAAAATTTTTCGTGTTTTTTTTCAAAAAAATTGAAAAAATGACATGAATATTTTTTTTCGATTTTTTAACTCAAATCGTTTTTGTTGTTTGTTTGGTTGCTTAAAGATATTCAAAATACAAATTTTTACGGTTTTCCCCAAAAAATACCAATTTTTACAATTTTCACAAACAAAAATGCGAATTTTCATGTTTTTCCCATTTTGTTGTTGTTGCTTTTTTTTGCGTTTTTTCCAACCAAAAAAAAAATTCGTTTCAATTTTTCATGTTTTTTTGTTGTTGCTTTTTTACGTTTTTCCCAAAAAATACAAAAATTTTTACGTTTTTCACAAACAAAAATGCAAATTTTCATGTTTTTTCCCCATTTTGTTGTTGTTGCTTTTTTGCGTTTTCCCCAAAAAATTCGCATTTTCATGTTTTTTTGTTGTTGCTTTTTTACGATATTCCCAAAAAATACAAAATTTTTACGGTTTTCACAAACAAAAATGCGAATTTTATTTTTTTCCCCATTTTTTGTTGTTATTGCTTTTTTGCGTTTTTCCCAAAAAAAAATTCGAATTTTCATGTTTTTTTGTTGTTGCATTTTTACGTTTTCCCCAAAAAAATACAAAATTTTTACGGTTTTCACAAACCAAAATGCGAATTTTCACGTATATACCCCAAAAAAATTAAAAAATTCAATATTCAAAATTTTTGAGTTTTTTTTCTCAAAAAATTGAAAAAATGCCATGAACATTTTTTTTCAATTTTTTAACTCAAATCGTTTTTGTTGTTTGTTTGCCTGGGGTTTTTGGTTTCTTAAAGATATTCAAAATACAAATTTTTGCGGTTTTCCCCAAAAAATACAAATTTTTACGATTTTCACAAACCAAAATGCGAATTTTCATGTTTTTCCCCATTTTGTTGTTGTTGCAATTTTTTTTGCGTTTTTCCCCAAAACAAATTCGCATTTTCATGTTTTTTGTTGTTGCTTTTTTACGTTTTTCCCCAAAAAATACAAAATTTTTACGTTTTTCACAAACAAAAAATGCGAATTTTCATGTTTTTTTCCCCATTTTATTGTTGCTTTTTTGCGTTTTTTCCCCAAAAAAAATTCGCATTTTCATGTTTTTTTTTTTGTTGCTTTTTTACGTTTTTCCCAAAAAATACAAAATTTTTACGTTTTTCACAAACAAAAATGCGAATTTTCATGTTTTTCCCCATTTTGTTGTTGTTGCTCTTTTTTGCGTTTTTCCCCAAAAAAAATTCGAATTTTCATGTTTTTTTGTTGTTGTTTTTTTACGTTTTCCCCAAAACAATACAAAATTTTTACGGTTTTCACAAACCAAAATGCGAAATTTTCATGTGTATCCCCAAAAAAATTAAAAAATTCAATATTCAAAATTTTTGATTTTTTTCTCAAAAAATTGAAAAAATGCCATGAACATTTTTTTAGATTTTTTTAACTCAAATCGTTTTGTTGTTTGTTTGGTTTCTTAAAGATATTCAAAATACAAATTTTTACGGTTTTTCCCCAAAAAATACAAATTTTTACGATTTTCACAAACCAAAATGCGAATTTTCATGATTTTTCCCCAAAAATTTTAGTTGCTTGTTGCTTTTTCTGCGTTTACCCTCAACAAAAATTCGCATTTTAATGTTTTTTTGTTGTTGCTTTTTTACGTTTTTCCCCAAAAAATACAAAATTTTTACGATTTTCACAAACATAAATGCGAATTTTCATGTTTTTCCCCATTTTTTGTTGTTGTTTTTTTGCGTTTTTCCCAAAAAAAATTCGAATTTTCATGTTTTTTTGTTGTTGCTTTTTGCGGTTTTCCTCAAAAAAATACAAAATTTTTACGGTTTTTCACAAACCAAAATGCGAATTTTCATGTCTATTCCCAAAAAAAAATTAAGAAATTCAATATTCAACATTTTTGCGTTTTTTTTCTCAAAAAAATTGAAGA
This sequence comes from Drosophila siamana, assembly GCA_035047445.1. NCBI lineage: Eukaryota > Metazoa > Arthropoda > Insecta > Diptera > Drosophilidae > Drosophila > Drosophila siamana. The sequence continues at coordinate 762,444 of JAWNPP010000033.1, forward strand.
AATGCCATAAACATTTTTTTTAATTTTTTAACTCAAATCGTTTTTGTTGTTTGTTTGTTTGCTTAAATATATTCAAAATACACATTTTTACGGTTTACCCCAAAAAAATACAAATTTTTACGTTTTTCAGAAACAAAAATGCGAATTTTCATGTTTTTCCCCAAAAAAATGAAAAAATTCAATATTTATAATTTTTTCGTTTTTTTCAAAAAAAATTGAAGAAATGCCAGAATATTTTTTTCGAATTTTTAACTCAAATCGTTTTTGTTGTTTTTTTGTTTGCTTAAAGATATTCAAAATACAAATTTTTACGGTTTTCCCCAAAAAAAATACAAATTTTTACGTTTTTCAGAAACAAAAAATGCGAATTTTCACGTTTTTCCCCAAAAGAATGAAAAAATTCAATAATAAAAATTTTTGCGAATTTTTTTTAAAAAATATTGAAAAAATAACATAAAACATTTTATTTAGATTTTTAACTCAAATCGTTTTTGTTGATTTGTTTGTTTGCTTAAAGATACTCAAAATACAAATTTTTACGTTTTTCAGAAACAAAAATGCGAATTTTCATGCTTTTTCCCAAAACAATGAAAAAATTTAATAATCAATATTTTTGCGTTTTTTTTTCAAAAAAATTGAAAAAATGCCATGAAAAATTTTCTTTCGATTTTTTAACAAATCGTTTTTTTGTTGTTTGTTTGTTTGCTTAAAGATATTCAAAATACACATTTTTTGCGGTTTTCGCCCCAAAGGGGGGGAAAATACAAATTTTTACGTTTTTCACAAACCAAAATGCAAATTTTCATGCTTTTTCCCCAAAAAAATTAAAAAATTCAATATTTAAAATATTTGCGTTTTTTTTTTTTAAAAATTCGAATTTTCATGTTTTTTTGTTGTTGCTTTTTTACGTTTTTTTCCCCCAAAAAAATACAAAATTTTTACGGTTTTCATATTTAAAATATTTGGGTTTTTTCCTAAAAATAATTCGAATTTTTTCCATGTTTTTTGTTGGTGCTTTTTTACGGTTTTCTCCAAAAAAATACAACATTTTTACGTTTTTCACAAACCCAAAATGCGAATTTTCATGTCTATTCCCAAAAAAATTAAAAAATTCAATATTCAAAATTTTTGGGTTTTTTTCTCAAAAAAATTGAAAAAATGCCATGAATATTTTTTTTCAATTTTTAACTCAAGTCGTTTTTGTTGTTTGTTTGTTTGTTTGCTTAAAGATATTCCAAATACAAATTTTTACGTTTTGCAGAAACAAAAATGCGAATTTTCATGTTTTCCCCCAAAAAAATTAAAAAATTCAATATTCAAAATTTTTGCGATTTTTTATGAAAAAATTTGAAAAATAACATAAAAAATTTTATTTCGATTTTTTAACTCAAATCGTTTTTGTTGTTTGTTTGTTTGCTTAAAGATATTCAAAATACACATTTTTTGCGGTTTTCCCCAAAAAAAAATACAAATTTTTACGTTTTTCAGAAACAAAAATGCGAATTTTCATGTTTTTCCCCCAAAAGAATGAAAAAATTCAATATTTAAAATTTTTTCGTTTTTTTTTTCAAAAAAAATTGAAAAAATGCCATAGAATATTTTTTTTCGATTTTTTAACTCAAATCGTTTTGTTGTTTGTTTGGTTTCTTAAAGATATTCAATATACAAATTTTTACGGTTTTCCCCAAAAAATACAAATTTTTACGATTTTCACAAACAAAAATGCGAATTTTCATGTTTTTTCCCCATTTTGTTGTTGTTGCTTTTTTTGCGTTTTTTCCCTAAAAAAAATTCGCATTTTCATGTTTTTTTGTTGTTGCTTTTTTACGTTTTTTACAAAAACAAAAGTGTGAATTTTCATGTTTTTCCCCATTTTGTTGTTGTTGCTTTTTTGCGTTTTTCCTCAAAAAAAAATCGAATTTTCATGTTTTTTTGTTGTTGCTTTTTTACGTTTTTCCCCAAAAAAATACATTTTTACGTTTTTCACAAATCTAAATGCAAATTTTCATGTTTTTCCCCAAAAAATTGAAAAATAATCAATATTATCAAAATTTTTGCGATTTTTTCTCAAAAAAATTGAAAAGATGCCATGAAAATTTTCTTTCGATTTTTAACTCAAATCGCCTTTGTTGTTTGTTTGTTTGCTTAAAAGATATTAAAAATACAAATTTTTACGTTTTTCAGAAATAAAAATGCGAATTTTCATGCTTTTTCCCCAAAAAAAATTAAAAAATTCAATATTCAAAATGTTTGCGAATTTTTTTAAAAAATATTGAAAATATAACATAAAACATTTTATTTAGATTTTTTAACTCAAATCGTTTTTGTTGTTTGTTTGTTTGCTTAAAGATATTCAAAATACAAATTTTTACGGTTTTCCCCAAAAAATACAAAATTTTTACGTTTTTCAGAAACAAAAATGCGAATTTTCATGGTTTTTCCCAAAACAATTAAACAATTCAATATTTAAAATTTTTGCGTTTTTTTCTCAAAAAAATTAAAAAGGTGGCATGAAAATTTTTTTTCGATTTTTAACACAAATCGTTTTTGTTGATTGTTTGTTTGCTTAAAGATACTCAAAATACAAATTTTTACGTTTTTCAATAAAAATGCGAATTTTCATGTTTTTCCCAAAAAAAATTAAAAAATTCAATATTCAAAATTTTTGCGAATTTTTATGAAAAAATTTGAAAAATAACATAAAACATTTTTTTTAGATTTTTAAACTCAAATCGCTTTTGTTGTTTGTTTGTTTTTCAAAATACACATTTTGCGGTTACCAAAAAAAAAATACAATTTTTTACGTTTTTCAGAAACAAAAACGCGAATTTTCAAGTTTTTCCCCAAAATGAATGAAAAAATTCAATATTTAAAATTTTTGCGTTTTTTTTTTCAAAAAAATTGAAGAAATGCCATGAATATTTTTTTCAATTTTTTAACTCAAATCGTTTTGTTGTTTGTTTGGTTTCTTAAAGATATTCAATATACAAATTTTTTACGGTTTTCCCCAAAAAATACAAATTTTTACGATTTTTCACAAACAAAAATGCGAATTTTCATAGTTTTTCCCCATTTTGTTGTTGTTGCTTTTTTGCGTTTTTCCCCAAAAAAAATTCGCATTTTCATGTTTTTTTTGTTGTTGCTTTTTTACGGTTTTTCCCCAAAAAAATACATTTTTACGTTTTTCACAAACCAAAATGCAAATTTTCATGTTTTTCACCAAAAAAATTGAAAAATTCAATTTTCAAAATTTTTGCAATTTTTTTCTCAAAAAAATTGAAAAAATGCCATGAAAATTTTCTTTCGATTTTTAACTCAAATCGCTTTTGTTGTTTGTTTGTTTGCTTAAAGATATTAAAAATACAAATTTTTACGTTTTTCAGAAATAAAAATGCGAATTTTCATGCTTTTTCCCCAAAAAAATTAAAAAAATTCAATATTCAAAATTTTTGCGAATTTTTTTCAAAAATATTGAAAATATAACATAAAACATTTTATTTCGATTTTTTAACTCAAATCGTTTTTTTGTTTGTTTGTTTGCTTAAAGATATTCAAAATACAAATTTTTACGGTTTTTCCCCAAAAAACACAAAATTTTTACGTTTTTCAGAAACAAAAATGCGAATTTTCATGCTTTTTCCCCAAAACAATTAAACAATTCAATATTCAAAATTTTTGCGTTTTTTTTCAAAAAAATTGAAAAAGGTGGCATGAAAATTTTTTTTCGATTTTTAACACAAATCGTTTTTGTTGATTGTTTGTTTGCTTAAAGATACTCAAAATACAAATTTTTACGTTTTTCAGAAACAAAAATGCGAATTTTCATGTTTTTCCCAAAAAAAATTAAAAAATTCAATATTCAAAATTTTTGCGAATTTTTATGGAAAAATTTGAAAAATAACATAAAACATTTTATTTAGATTTTTAAACTCAAATCGCCTTTGTTGTTTGTTTTTTTTCAAAATACACATATTGCGGTTACCCCAAAAAAATACAAATTTTTACGTTTTTCAGAAACAAAAACGCAAAAATACTCAAAATACAAATTTTTTACGTTTTTCAGAAACAAAAATGCGAATTTTCACGCTTTTTCCAAAAACAATGAAAAAATTCAATAATCAAAATTTTTGCGTTTTTTTTTCAAAAAAATTGAAAAAATGCCATGAAACATTTTCTTTCGATTTTTAACTCAAATCGTTTTTGTTGATTGTTTGTTTGCTTAAAGATACTCAAAATACAAATTTTTACGTTTTTCACAAACAAAAATACGAATTTTCAAGTTTTCCCCCAAAACAATGAAAAATTCAATAATAAAAATTTTTGAGTTTTTTTTTTTCAAAAAAATTGAAAAATGCTATGATAATTTTTTTTCGATTTTTTAATTCAAATCGTTTTTGTTGATTGTTTGTTTGCTTAAAGATACTCAAAATACAAATTTTTTACGTTTTTCACAAACAAAAATGCGAATTTTCATGCTTTTTCCCAAAACAATGAAAAAATTCAATAATCAAAATTTTTGCGTTTTTTTTTCAAAAAAATTAAAAAAAATGCCATGAAAATTTTCTTTCGATTTTTTAACCAAATCGTTTTTGTTGATTGTTTGTTTGCTTAAAGATATTCAAAATACACATTTTTGCTGTTTTCGCCCCAAAAAATACAAATTTTTACGTTTTTCACAAACCAAAATGCGAATTTTCATGCTTTTTCCCCAAAAAAATTAAAAAATTCAATATTCAAAATTTTTGCGTTTTTTTTTTAAAAAATATCGAATTTTCATGTTTTTTTTTTGTTGCTTTTTTACGTTTTTCACCCAAAAAAATACAAAATTTTTACGTTTTTCATATTTAAAATATTTGGGTTTTTTTCAAAAAAATTCGAATTTTCATGTTATTTTGTTGTTGCTTTTTTACGTTTTTCCCCAAAAAAATACAAAATTTTTACGTTTTTCAGAAACAAAAATGCGAATTTTCATGTTTTTCCCAAAAAATAAAATATTTATTGTTTTTTTTTTCAAAAAAATTGAAGAAATGCCATGAATATTTTTTTTTCAATTTTTAACTCAAATCGTTTTTGTTGTTTGTTTGGTTTCTTAAAGATATTCAAAATACAAATTTTTACGGTTTTCCCCAAAAAATACAAATTTTTACGATTTTCACAAACAAAAATGCGAATTTTCATGTTTTTCCCCATTTTGTTGTTGTTGCTTTTTTGCGTTTTTCCCCAAAAAAATTCGCATTTTCATGTTTTTTTTGTTGTTTCTTTTTTACGTTTTTCCCTAAAAAATACATTTTTACGTTTTTCACAAATCAAAATGCAAATTTTCATGTTTTTCACCAAAAAAATAAAAAAAATCAATTATCAAAATTTTTGCGATTTTTTCTCAAAAAAATTTAAAAAATGCCATGAAATTTTTTTTTCGATTTTTAACTCAAATCGTTTTTGTTGTTTGTTTGTTTGCTTAAAGATATTCAAAATACAAATTTTTACCGTTTTCCCCAAAAAAATACAAATTTTTACGTTTTTCAGAAACAAAAATGCGAATTTTCATGCTTTTTCCCCCAAAAAAAATAAAAAATTCAATATTCAAAATGTTTGCGAATTTTATTAAAAAATATTGAAAATATAACATAAAACATTTTATTTCGATTTTTTTAACTCAAATCGTTTTTGTTGCTTGTTTGTTTGCTTAAAGATATTCAAAATACAAATTTTTACGGTTTTCTCTCCAAAAAATACAAATTTTTACGTTTTTCAGAAACAAAAATGCGAATTTTCATGCTTTTTTTCCAAAACAATTAAAAAATTCAATATTTAAAATTTTTGCGTTTTTTTCTCAAAAAAAATTGAAAAGATGCCATGAAAATTTTCTTTCGATTTTTAACTCAAATCGTTTTTGTTGATTGTTTGTTTGCTTAAAGATACTCAAAATACAAATTTTTACGTTTTTCAGAAACAAAAAATGCGAATTTTCAAGTTTTTCCCCCAAAAGAATGAAAAAATTCAATAATAAAAATTTTTGAGTTTTTTTTTTCAAAAAAATTTAAAAAATGCCATGATAATTTTTTTTCGATTTTTTTAATTCAAATCGTTTTTGTTGATTGTTTGTTTGCTTAAAGATACTCAAAATACAAATTTTTACGTTTTTCAGAAACAAAAAATGCGAATTTTCAAGTTTTTCCCCCAAAAAAATGAAAAAATTCAATATTTAAAATTTTTTCGTTTTTTTTTCAAAAAAATTGAAAAAATGCCATGATAATTTTTTTTCGATTTTTAACTCAAATCGTTTTTGTTGATTGTTTGTTTGCTTAAAGATACTCAAAATACAAATTTTTTACGTTTTTCACAAACAAAAATGCGAATTTTCATGCTTTTTCCCAAAACAATGAAAAAATCAATAATCAAAATTTTTGCGTTTTTTTTTCAAAAAAATTGAAAAAATGACATGAAACATTTTTTTTCGATTTTTTAACTCAAATCGTTTTTGTTGTTTGTTTGTTTGCTTAAAGATATTCAAAATACAAATTTTTACGGTTTTCCCCAAAAAATACAAATTTTTACGATTTTCACAAACAAAAATGCGAATTTTCATGTTTTTCCCCATTTTGTTGTTGTTGCTTTTTTGCGTTTTTCCTAAAAAAAATTCGCATTTTCATGTTTTTTTGTTGTTGCTTTTTTACGTTTTTCCCCAAAAAATACATTTTTACGTTTTTCACAAATCAAAATGCAAATTTTCAAGTTTTTCACCAAAAAATTGAAAAAATTCAATTATCAAAATTTTTGCGATTTTTTCTCAAAAAAATTGAAGAAATGCCATGAATATTTTTTTCAATTTTTTAACTCAAATCGTTTTGTTGTTTGTTTGGTTTCTTAAAGATATTCAATATACAAATTTTTACGTTTTTCTCCAAAAAATACAAAATTTTTACGATTTTCACAAACAAAAATGCGAATTTTCATGTTTTTCCCCATTTTGTTGTTAATGCTTTTTTTGCGTTTTTCCCCAAAAAAAATTCGCATTTTTTTCATGTTTTTTGTTTGTTGCATTTTTTACGTTTTTCCCCAAAAAATACAAAATTTTTACGTTTTTCACAAACAAAAATGCAGAATTTTCATGTTTTTTCCAAAAACAATGAAAAAATTCAATAATCAAAATTTTTGCGTTTTTTTTTTTAAAGAAATTGAAAAGGTGCCATGAAAATTTTCTTTCGATTTTTAACACAAATCGTTTTTGTTGATTGTTTGTTTGCTTAAAGATACTCAAAATACAAATTTTTTACGTTTTTCACAAACAAAAATGCGAATTTTCAAGTTTTTCCCCCAAAAGAATGAAAAAATTCAATAATAAAAATTTTTGAGTTTTTTTTTCAAAAAAAACTGAAAAAATGACATGAAACATTTTTTTTCGATTTTTTTAATTCAAATCGTTTTTGTTGATTGTTTGTTTGCTTAAAGATACTCAAAATACAAATTTTTTACGTTTTTCACAAACAAAAATGCGAATTTTCATGCTTTTTCCCAAAACAATGAAAAAAATTCAATAATCAAAATTTTTGCGTTTTTTTTTCAAAAAAATGGAAAAAATGACATGAAACATTTTTTTTCGATTTTTTAACTCAAATCGTTTTTGTTGTTTGTTTGTTTGCTTAAAGATATTAAAAATACAAATTTTTACGGTTTTCGCCCCAAAAATACAAATTTTTACGTTTTTCAGAAACAAAAATGCGAATTTTCATGCTTTTTCCCCAAAAAAAATTTAAAATTTATATTCAAAATTGCTGCGAATTTTTTAAAAAATATTGAAAAAATAACATAAAACATTCTATTTAGATTTTTTAACGCAAATCGCCTTTGTTGTTTATTTTTTTGCTTAAATATATTCAAAATACACATTTTTGCGGTTTACCCCAAAAAAATACAAATTTTTACGTTTTTCAGAAACAAAAATGCGAATTTTCATGTTTTTCCCAAAAAAAATTAAATAATAATAATAAAAATATGCAAATATTCTAAATATTGAATTTTTTTAATTTTTTTGGGGAAAAAGCATGAAAATTCGCATTTTGGTTTGTGAAAAACGTACAAATTTGTATTTTTTGGGGGAAAACCGCAAAAAATGTGTATTTTGAATATCTTTAAGCAAACAAACAATCAACTAAACCGATTTGTTAAAAATCGAAAGAAAATTTTCATGGCATTTTTTCAATTTTTTTGAAAAAAAAAACCCAAAAATTTTGATTATTGAATTTTTTCATTGTTTTGGGAAAAAGCATGAAAATTCGCATTTTTGTTTGTGAAAAACGTAAAAAATTTGTATTTTGAGTATCTTTAAGCAAACAAACAATCAACAAAAACGATTTGAATTAAAAAAAAATCGAAAAAAATGTTTTATGTCATTTTTTCAATTTTTTTGAAAAAAAAAACTAAAAAAATTTTATTATTAAATTTTTCATTCTTTTTGGGGAAAAAACTTGAAAATTCGCATTTTTGTTTGTGAAAAACGTAAAAATTTGTATTTTGAGTATCTTTAAGCAAACAAACAATCAACAAAAAACGATTTGTGTTAAAAATCGAAAGAAAATTTTCATGGCATTTTTTCAATTTTTTTGAAAAAAAAAACGCAAAAAATTTTGATTATTGAATTTTTCATTGTTTTTGGAAAAAGCATGAAAATTCGCATTTTTGTTTCTGAAAAATGTAAAAATTTGTATTTTTTGGGGAAAACCGTAAAAAAGCAACAACAAAAAAACATGAAAATGCGAATTTTTTTGGGGAAAAACGCAAAAAAAGCAACAACAACAAAATGTGGAAAAACATGAAAATTCGCATTTTTGTTTGTGAAAATCGTAAAAATTTGTATTTTTTTTGGGTAAAACCGTAAAAATTTGTATTTTGAATATCTTTAAGAAACCAAACAAACAACAAAACGATTTGAGTTAAAAAAATTGAAAAAAATATTCATGGCATTTCTTCAATTTTTTTGAAAAATAAACGAAAAAATTTTAAATATTGAATTTTTTCATTCTTTTGGGGAAAAACATGAAAATTCGCATTTTTGTTTCTGAAAAACGTAAAAATTTGTATTTTTTTGGGGTAAAACCGTAAAAATGTGTATTTTGAATATCTTTAAGCAAACAAACAAACAACAAAAGCGATTTGAGTTAAAAAATCTAAATAAAATGTTTTATGTTATTTTTCAAATTTTTTCATAAAAATTCGCAAAAAATTTTGAATATTGAATTTTTTAATTTTTTTTGGGAAAAACATGAAAATTCGCCTTTTTGTTTGTGAAAAACGTAAAAATTTGTATTTTGAGTATCTTTAAGAAAACAATCAACAAAAACGATTTGTGTTAAAAATCGAAAAAAAAATTTTCATGGCACTTTTTTTAATTTTTTTGAGAAAAAAACGCAAAAATTTTAAATATTGAATTTTTTAATTGTTTTGGAAAAAAGCATGAAAATTCGCATTTTTGTTTCTGAAAAACGTAAAAATTTGTGTTTTTTTGGGGAAAACCGTAAAAATTTGTATTTTGAATATCTTTAAGCAAACAAACAAACAACAAAAACGATTTGAGTTAAAAAATCTAAATAAAATGTTTTATGGTATTTTTTCAATATTTTTTAAAAAATTCGCAAAAATTTTGAATATTGCATTTTTTAATTTTTTTTGGGGAAAAAGCATGAAAATTCGCATTTTTTGTTTCTGAAAAACGTAAAAATTTGTATTTTTGGGGCGAAAACCGTAAAAATTTGTATTTTGAATATCTTTAAGCAAACAAACAAACAACTAAAACGATTTGAGTTAAAAAATCGAAAAAAAATGTTTCATGTCATTTTTTCCATTTTTTTGAAAAAAAAAAACGCAAAAACTTTGATTATTGAATTTTTTCATTGTTTTGGGAAAGAGCATGAAAATTCGCATTTTTGTTTGTGAAAAACGTAAAAAATTTGTATTTTTGAGTATCTTTAAGCAAACAAACAATCAACAAAAACGATTTGAGTTAAAAAATCGAAAAAAAAATGTGTAATGTAATTTTTCAATTTTTTTTGAAAAAAAAAAAACGCAAAAATTTTTATTATTGAATTTTTTCATTCTTTTGGGGGAGAAACTTGAAAATTCGCATTTTTGTTTATGAAAAACGTAAAAAATTTGTATTTTGAGTATCTTTAAGCAAACAAACAATCAACAAAAACGATTTGTGTTAAAAATCGAAAGAAAATTTTCATGACACTTTTTCAATTTTTAAAAAAAAAAAACGCAAAAAATATTGATTTTTGAATTTTTTCATTGTTTTTTGGGAAAAAACATGAAAATTCGCATTTTTGTTTCTGAAAAACGTAAAAATTTGCATTTTGAATATCTTTAAGCAAACAAACAAACAACAAAAACGATTTGAGTTTAAAAATTGAAAAAAATGTTCATGGCATTTCTTCAACTTTTTGAGAAAAATAACGCAAAAATGTTGAATATTGAATATCTTAATTTTTTTGGGAATAGACATGAAAATTCGCACATTGGTTTGTGAAAAACGTAAAAATTTTGGATTTTTTTTTGGGGAAAAACGTAAAAAAGCAACAACAAAAAAACATGAAAATTCGAATTTTTTTGAAAAAAAAACGCAAATATTTTAAATATTAAATTTTTTAATTTTTTTGGGGAAAAAGCATGAAAATTCGCATTTTGGTTTGGGGCGAAAACCGCAAAAATGTGTATTTTGAATAACTTAAACACAAACAAACAATCAACAAAAACGATTTGAATTAAAAAATCGAAAAAAATGTTTTATGTCATTTTTTCAATTTTTTTAAAAAAAAAACTAAAAAAAATTTATTATTATATTTTTCATTCTTTTGGGGGAAAAACTTGAAAATTCGCATTTTGGTTTGTGAAAAACGTAAAAATTTGTATTTTTTGGGGCGAAAACCGCAAAAATGTGTATTTTGAATATCTTTAAGCAAACAAACAAACAACAAAGGCGATTTGAGTTAAAAATCGAAAGAAAATTTTCATGGCATTTTTTCAATTTTTTTGAGAAAAAATCGCTAAAATTTTGATAATTGATTTTTTTCAATTTTTTGGTGAAAAACATGAAAATTTGCATTTTGATTTGTGAAAAACGTAAAAATGTATTTTTTTGGGGAAAAACGTAAAAAAGCAACAACAAAAAAAACATAAAAATTCGAATTTTTTTTGGGGAAAAAACGCAAAAAAAGCAACAACAACAAAATGGGGAAAAAACATGAAAATTCGCATTTTTGTTTGTGAAAAACGTAAAAATTTTGTATTTTTTGGGGAAAAACGTAAAAAAGCAACAACAAAAAAACATGAAAATGCGAATTTTTTTTAGGGAAAAACGCAAAAAAGCAACAACAACAAAATGGGGAAAAACATGAAAATTCGCATTTTTGTTTGTGAAAATCGTAAAAATTTGTATTTTTTGGGGAAAACCGTAAAAATTTGTATATTGAATATCTTTAAGAAACCAAACAAACAACAAAACGATTTGAGTTAAAAAATTGAAAAAAATATTCATGGCATTTCTTCAATTTTTTTGAAAAAAAAAACGAAAAAATTTTAAATATTGAATTTTTTCATTCTTTTGGGGGAAAAACTTGAAAATTCGCATTTTTGTTTCTGAAAAACGTAAAAATTTTTATTTTTTTGGGGTAAACCGCAAAAATGTGTATTTTGAATATATTTAAGCAAACAAACAAACAACAAAAGCGATTTGAGTTAAAAAATCTAAATAAAATGTTTTATGTTATTTTTCAAATTTTTTCATAAAAATTCGCAAAAAATTTTGAATATTGAATTTCTTAATTTTTTTGGGGAAAAAACATGAAAATTCGCATTTTTGTTTCTGAAAAACGTAAAAATTTGTATTTTGAATATCTTTAAGCAAACAAACAAACAACAAAAACGATTTGAGTTAAAAAATTGAAAAAAATGTTCATGGCATTTCTTCAACTTTTTGAGAAAAAAAACTCAAAAATTTTGAATATTGAATTTCTTAATTTTTTTGGGTATAGACATAAAAATTCGCATTTTGGTTTGTGAAAACCGTAAAAATTTTGTATTTTTTTGGGGAAAAACGTAAAAAAGCAAAAACAAAAAAACATGAAAATTCGAATTTTTTTAAAAAAAAAACCCAAATATTTTAAATATGAAAAACGTACAAATTTTGTATTTTTTTGGGGAAAAACGTAAAAAAGCAACAACAAAAAAAAATGAAAATTCGAATTTTTTTGAAAAAAAAACGCAAATATTTTAAATATTGAATTTTTTAATTTTTTTGGGGAAAAAGCATGAAAATTCGCATTTTGGTTTGTGAAAAACGTAAAAATTTGTATTTTTGGGGCGAAAACCGCAAAAATGTGTATTTTGAATATCTTTAAGCAAACAAACAAACAACAAAAGCGATTTGAGTTAAAAAATCTAAATAAAATGTTTTATGTTATTTTTCAAATTTTTTCATAAAAATTCGCAAAAATTTTGAATATTGAGTTTCTTAATTTTTTTGGGGAAAAACATGAAAATTCGCATTTTTGTTTCTGAAAAACGTAAAAATTTTGTATTTTTTTGGGGAAAAACGTAAAAAAGCAACAACAAAATAACATGAAAATTCGAATTTTTTTGAAAAAAAACCCAAATATTTTAAATATGAAAAACGTAAAAATTTTGTATTTTTTTGGGTGAAAACGTAAAAAAGCAACAACAAAAAAACATGAAAATTCGATTTTTTTTAAAAAAAAAACGCAAATATTTTAAATATTGAATTTTTTAATTTTTTTGGGGAAAAAGCATGAAAATTCGCATTTTGGTATGTGAAAAACGTACAAATTTGTATTTTTTTGGGGCGAAAACCGCAAAAATGTGTATTTTGAATATCTTTAAGCAAACAAACAATCAACAAAAACGATTTGAATTAAAAAATCGAAAAAAATGTTTTATGTCATTTTTTCAATTTTTTTGAAAAAAAAACTAAAAAAAATTTATTATTATATTTTTCATTCTTTTGGGGGAAAAACTTGAAAATTCGTATTTTTGTTTGTGAAAAACGTAAAACATTTGTATTTTGAGTATCTTTAAGCAAACAAACAATCAACAAAAACGATTTGTGTTAAAAATCGAAAGAAAATTTTCATGGCACCTTTTCAATTTTTTTGAAAAAAAAACGCAAAAATATTGATTATTGAATTTTTTCATTGTTTTTGGAAAAAGCATGAAAATTCGCATTTTTGTTTCTGAAAAATGTAAAAATTTGTATTTTTTGGGGAAAACCGTAAAAAAGCAACAACAAAAAAAACATGAAAATGCGAATTTTTTTTTGGGGAAAAACGCAAAAAAGCAACAACAACAAAATGGGGAAAAACATGAAAATTCGCATTTTTGTTTGTGAAAATCGTAAAAATTTGTATTTTTTGGGGAAAACCGTAAAAATTTGTATATTGAATATCTTTAAGAAACCAAACAAACAACAAAACGCTTTGAGTTAAAAAATTGAAAAAAATATTCATGGCATTTCTTCAATTTTTTTGAAAAAAAAAACGAAAAAATTTTAAATATTGAATTTTTTCATTCTTTTGGGGGAAAAACTTGAAAATTCGCGTTTTTGTTTCTGAAAAACGTAAAAATTTGTATTTTTTTGGGGTAACCGCAATATGTGTATTTTGAAAAAAAAAACAAACAACAAAGGCGATTTGAGTTTAAAAATCTAAATAAAATGTTTTATGTTATTTTTCAAATTTTTTCATAAAAATTCGCAAAAATTTTGAATATTGAATTTCTTAATTTTTTTTGGGAAAAACATGAAAATTCGCATTTTTGTTTCTGAAAAACGTAAAAATTTGTATTTTGAGTATCTTTAAGCAAACAAACAATCAACAAAAACGATTTGTGTTAAAAATCGAAAAAAAAATTTTCATGCCACCTTTTTAATTTTTTTGAGAAAAAAACGCAAAAATTTTAAATATTGAATTTTTTAATTGTTTTGGGAAAAAGCATGAAAATTCGCATTTTTGTTTCTGAAAAACTTAAAAATTTTGTGTTTTTTGGGGAAAACCGTAAAAATTTGTATTTTGAATATCTTTAAGCAAACAAACAAACAACAAAAACGATTTGCGTTAAAAAATCTAAATAAAATGTTTTATGTTATTTTTTCAATATTTTTTAAAAAAATTCGCAACAATTTTGAATATTGAATTTTTTAATTTTTTTTTTGGGGAAAAAGCATGAAAATTCGCATTTTTGTTTCTGAAAAACGTTAAAATTTGTATTTTTGGGGCGAAAACCGTAAAAATTTGTATTTTTAATATCTTTAAGCAAACAAACAAACAACTAAAACGATTTGAGTTAAAAAATCGAAAAAAATGTATCATGTCATTTTTTCCATTTTTTTGAAAAAAAAAAACGCAAAAATTTTGATTATTGAATTTTTTCATTGTTTTGGGAAAGAGTATGAAAATTCGAATTTTTGTTTGTGAAAAACGTAAAAAATTTGTATTTTGAGTATCTTTAAGCAAACAAACAATCAACAAAAACGTTTTGAATTAAAAAATCGAAAAAAAATGTTTCATGTCATTTTTTCAATTTTTTTTGAAAAAAAAAAACTCAAAAATTTTTATTATTGAATTTTTTCATTCTTTTAGGGGAAAAACTTGAAAATTCGCATTTTTGTTTCTGAAAAACGTTAAAATTTGTATTTTTGGGGCGAAAACCGTAAAAATTTGTATTTTTAATATCTTTAAGCAAACAAACAAACAACTAAAACGATTTGAGTTAAAAAATCGAAAAAAAAATGTATCATGTCATTTTTTCCATTTTTTTTGAAAAAAAAAACGCAAAAAATTTTGATTATTTAATTTTTTCATTGTTTTTGGGAAAGAGTATGAAAATTCGAATTTTTGTTTGTGAAAAACGTAAAAAATTTGTATTTTGAGTATCTTTAAGCAAACAAACAATCAACAAAAACGTTTTGAATTAAAAAATCGAAAAAAAATGTTTCATGTCATTTTTTCAATTTTTTTTGAAAAAAAAAACTCAAAAATTTTTATTGAATTTTTTCATTCTTTTGGGGGAAAAACTTGAAAATTCGCATTTTTGTTTCTGAAAAACGTAAAAATTTGTATTTTGAGTATCTTTAAGCAAACAAACAATCAACAAAAACGATTTGTGTTAAAAATCGAAAGAAAATTTTCATGGCACCTTTTCAATTTTTTTGAGAAAAAAAACGCAAAAATTTTAAATATTGAATTTTTTTAATTGTTTTGGAAAAAAAGCATGAAAATTCGCATTTTTGTTTCTGAAAAACGTAAAAATTTGTATTTTTTGGAGAAAACCGTAAAAATTTGTATTTTGAATATCTTTAAGCAAACAAACAAACAAAAAAAACGATTTGAGTTAAAAAATCTAAATAAAATGTTTTATGTTATATTTTCAATATTTTTTAAAAAAATTCGCAAACATTTTGAATATTGAATTTTTTTAATTTTTTTTGGGGAAAAAGCATGAAAATTCGCATTTTTATTTCTGAAAAACGTAAAAAATTTGTATTTTTAATATCTTTAAGCAAACAAATAAACAACAAAGGCGATTTGAGTTAAAA
This sequence comes from Drosophila siamana, assembly GCA_035047445.1. Taxonomy (NCBI): domain Eukaryota; kingdom Metazoa; phylum Arthropoda; class Insecta; order Diptera; family Drosophilidae; genus Drosophila; species Drosophila siamana. The sequence goes on from JAWNPP010000033.1 coordinate 778,048, forward strand.
ATCGAAAAGAAAATTTTCATGGCATTTTTTCAATTTTTTTGAGAAAAAATCACTAAAATTTTGATAATTGATTTTTTTCAATTTTTTGGTGAAAAACATGAAAATTTGCATTTTGATTTGTGAAAAACGTAAAAATGTATTTTTTTGGGGAAATAGGTAAAAAAAGCAACAACAAAAAAACATGAAAATTCGATTTTTTTTTGGGGAAAAACGCAAAAAAGCAACAACAACAAAATGGGGAAAAACATGAAAATTCGCACTTTTGTTTTTGTAAAAAACGTAAAAAAGCAACAACAAAAAAAACATGAAAATGCGAATTTTTTTAGGGAAAAACGCAAAAAAGCAACAACAACAAAATGGGGAAAAACATGAAAATTCGCATTTTTGTTTGTGAAAATCGTAAAAATTTGTATTTTTTGGGGAAAACCGTAAAAATTTGTATATTGAATATCTTTAAGAAACCAAACAAACAACAAAACGATTTGAGTTAAAAAAATTGAAAAAAAAATTCATGGCATTTCTTCAATTTTTTGAAAAAAAAAACGAAAAAAATTTTAAATATTGAATTTTTTCATTCTTTTGGGGGAAAACTTGAAAATTCGCATTTTTGTTTCTGAAAAACGTAAAAATTTGTATTTTTTTGGGGTAAACCGCAAAAAATGTGTATTTTGAATATATTTAAGCAAACAAACAAACAACAAAGGCGATTTGAGTTAAAAAATCTAAATAAAATTTTTTATGTTATTTTTCAAATTTTTTCATAAAAATTCGCAAAAATTTTGAATATTGAATTTCTTAATTTTTTTGGGGAAAAACATGAAAATTCGCATTTTTGTTTCTGCAAAACGTAAAAATTTGTATTTGGAATATCTTTAAGCAAACAAACAAACAACAAAAACGACTTGAGTTAAAAAATTAAAAAAAATGTTCATGGCATTTCTTCAACTTTTTGAGAAAAAAAACTCAAAAATTTTGAATATTGAATTTCTTAATTTTTTTGGGAATATACATGAAAATTCGCATTTTGGTTTGTGAAAACCGTAAAAATGTTGTATTTGTTTGGAGAAAAACGTAAAAAAGCACCAACAAAATAACATGAAAATTCGAATTTTTTTTAAAAAAAAACGCAAATATTTTAAATATTGAATTTTTTAATTTTTTTGGGGAAAAAGCATGAAAATTCGCATTTTTGGTTTGTGAAAAACGTAAAAATTTGTATTTTTTGGGGAAAAACGTAAAAAAGCAACAACAAAAAACATGAAAATGCGAATTTTTTTTGGGGAAAAACGCAAAAAAGCATTAACAACAAAATGGGGAAAAACATGAAAATTCGCATTTTTGTTTGTGAAAATCGTAAAAATTTTTTGTATTTTTTGGAGAAAAACGTAAAAATTTGTATTTTTTGGGGCGAAAACCGCAAAAATGTGTATTTTGAATATCTTTAAACAAACAAACAAACAACAAAAACGATTTGTTAAAAATCGAAAGAAAATTTTCATGGCATTTTTTCAATTTTTTTGAAAAAAAAACGCAAAAAATATTGATTATTAAATTTTTTCATTGTTTTGGGAAAAAGCATGAAAATTCGCATTTCGGTTTGTGAAAAACGTAAAAAATTTGTATTTTGAGTATCTTTAAGCAAACAAACAATCAACAAAAACGATTTGAATTAAAAAATCGAAAAAAATGTTTTATGTAATTTTTTTTCAATTTTTTTGAAAAAAAAAACTAAAAAAAATTTATTATTATATTTTTCATTCTTTTGGGGGAAAAACTTGAAAATTCGTATTTTTGTTTGTGAAAAACGTAAAAAATTTGTATTTTGAGTATCTTTAAGCAAACAAACAATCAACAAAAACGATTTGTGTTAAAAATCGAAAGAAAATTTTCATGGCACCCTTTTCAATTTTTTTGAAAAAAAAACGCAAAAATATTAATTATTGAATTTTTTCATTGTTTTTGGAAAACGCATGAAAATTCGCATTTTTGTTTCTGAAAAATGTAAAAATTTGTATTTTTTGGGGAAAACCGTAAAAAAGCAACAACAAAAAAACATGAAAATGCGAATTTTTTTGGGGAAAAACGCAAAAAAGCAACAACAACAAAATGGGGAAAAACATGAAAATTCGCATTTTTGTTTGTGAAAATCGTAAAAATTTGTATTTTTTGGGGAAAAACGTAAAAAAGCAACAACAACAAATTGGGGAAAAACATAAAAATTCGCATTTTTGTTTGTGAAAATCGTACAAATTTTGTATTTTTTGGGGAAAAACGTAAAAAAGTAACAACAAAAAAACATGAAAATGCGAATTTTTTTGGGGAAAAATGCAAAAAAGCAACAACACCAAAATGGGGAAAAACATGAAAATTCGCATTTTTGTTTGTGAAAATCGTAAAAATGTTGTATTTTTTGGGGAAAAACGTAAAAAAGCAACAACAAAAAAACATGAAAATGCGAATTTTTTTTGGTGAAAAACGCAAAAAAGCAACAACAACAAAATGGGGAAAAACATGAAAATTTGCATTTTGATTTGTGAAAAACGTAAAAATGTATTTTTTAGGGGAAAAACGTAAAAAAGAAACAACAAAAAAACATGAAAATTCGAATTTTTTTTGGGGAAAAACGCAAAAAAGTTGTTGTTGCTTTTTGCCAAAAAATTAAAAAAAATCAATTATCAAAATTTTAGCGATTTTTTCTCAAAAAAATTAAAAAAATGCCATGAAATTTTTTTTTTCGATTTTTAACTCTAATCGTTTTTGTTGTTTGTTTGTTTGCTTAAAGATATTCAAAATACGAATTTTTACCGTTTTCCCCAAAAAAATACAAATTTTTACGTTTTTCACAAACCAAAATGCGAATTCTCATGCTTTTTCCCAAAACAATGAAAAAATTCAATAATAAAAATGTTTGCGTTTTTTTTTTCAAAAAAATGGAAAAAATGACATGAAACATTTTTTTTCGATTTTTTTAACTCAAATCGTTTTAGTTGTTTGTTTGTTTGCTTAAAGATATTAAAAATACAAATTTTTACGTTTTTCAGAAACAAAAATGCGAATTTTCATGCTTTTTCCCCAAAAAAAAATTAAAAAATTCAATATTCAAAATGTTTGCGAATTTTTTTAAAAAATATTGAAAATATAACATAAAACATTTTATTTAGATTTTTTAACTCAAATCATTTTTGTTGCTTGTTTGTTTGCTTAAAGATATTCAAAATACAAATTTTTACGGTTTTCCCCAAAAAATACAAATTTTTACGTTTTTCAGAAACAAAAATGCGAATTTTCATGCTTTTTCCCAAAACAATTAAAAAATTCAATATTTAAAATTTTTGCGTTTTTTTCTCAAAAAAATTGAAAAGGTGCCATGAAAATTTTCTTTCGATTTTTAACACAAATCGTTTTTGTTGATTGTTTGTTTGCTTAAAGATACTCAAAATACAAATTTTTACGTTTTTCAGAAACAAAAATGCGAATTTTAAAGTTTTTCCCCAAAAGAATGAAAAAATTCAATAATAAAAATTTTTTGAGTTTTTTTTTCAAAAAAAAATTGAAAAAATGCCATGATAATTTTTTTTCGATTTTTTAATTCAAATCGTTTTTGTTGATTGTTTGTTTGCTTAAAGATACTCTAAATACAAATTTTTACGTTTTTCAGAAACAAAAATGCGAATTTTCAAGTTTTTCCCCCAAAAGAATGAAAAAATTCAATATTTAAAATTTTTGAGTTTTTTTTCAAAAAAATTGAAAATATGCCATGATAATTTTTTTTTCGATTATTTAATTCAAATCGTTTTTGTTGATTGTTTGTTTGCTTAAAGATACTCAAAATACAAATTTTTTACGTTTTTCACAAACAAAAATCCGAATTTTCATGCTTTTTCCCAAAACAATGAAAAAATGAATAATCAAAATTTTTGCGTTTTTTTTTTCAAAAAAATAAAAATGACATGAAACATTTTTTTTCGATTTTTTAATTCAAATCGTTTTTGTTGATTGTTTGTTTGCTTAAAGATACTCAAAAATACAAATTTTTACGTTTTTCAGAAACAAAAATGCGAATTTTCAAGTTTTTCCCCAAAAAAAATGAAAAAATTCAATATTTAAAATTTTTTCGTTTTTTTTTTTCAAAAAAAATTGAAGAAATGCCATGAAATATTTTTTTTCAGATTTTTTAACTCAAATCGTTTTGTTGTTTGTTTGGTTTCTTAAAGATATTCAATATACAAATTTTTACGTTTTTCTCCAAAAAATACAAAATTTTTACGATTTTCACAAACAAAAATGCGAATTTTCATGTTTTTCCCCATTTTGTTGTTAATGCTTTTTTGCGTTTTTTCCCAAAAAAAAAATTCGCATTTTCATGTTTTTTTTGTTGTTGCTTTTTTACGTTTTTTCCCAAAAAAATACAAAATTTTTACGATTTTCACAAACAAAAATGCGAATTTTCATGTTTTTTCCCAAAAACAATGAAAAAATTCAATAATCAATATTTTTGCGTTTATTTTTTAAAGAAATTGAAAAGGTGCCATGAAAATTTTCTTTCGATTTTTAACACAAATCGTTTTTGTTGATTGTGTGTTTGCTTAAAGATACTCAAAATACAAATTTTTTACGTTTTTCACAAACAAAAATGCGAATTTTCAAGTTTTTCCCCCAAAAGAATGAAAAAATTCAATAATAAAAATTTTTGAGTTTTTTTTTTCAAAAAAACTGAAAAAATGACATGAAACATTTTTTTTCGATTTTTTAATTCAAAACGTTTTTGTTGTTTGTTTGTTTGCTTAAAGATATTAAAAATACAAATTTTTCGTTTTTCAAAACAAAATGCGAATTTTATGTTTTTCCCAAAAAAATTAAGAAATTCAATATTCAAAATTTTTACGAATTTTTATGAAAAAATTTGAAAAATAACATAAAACATTTTATTTAGATTTTTTAACTCAAATCGCTTTTGTTGTTTGTTTGTTTGCTTAAATATATTCAAAATACACATTTTTACGGTTTTCCCCAAAAAGATATAAAAGTTTTTACGTTTTTCAGAAACAAAAATGCGAATTTTCACGTTTTTCCCCCAAAAGAATGAAAAAATTCAATATTTAAAATTTTTGCGTTTTTTTTTCAAAAAAATTGAAAATATGCCATGATAATTTTTTTTTTCGATTTTTTTAACTCAAATCGTTTTAGTTGTTTGTTTGTTTGCTTAAAGATATTAAAAATACTAATTTTTACGTTTTTCAGAAACAAAAATGCGAATTTTCATGCTTTTTCCCCAAAAAAAAATTAAAAAATTCAATATTCAAAATGTTTGCGAATTTTTATTAAAAAATATTGAAAATATAACATAAAACATTTTATTTAGATTTTTTAACTCAAATCATTTTTGTTGCTTGTTTGTTTGCTTAAAGATATTCAAAATACAAATTTTTACGGTTTTCTCCAAAAAATACAAATTTTTACGTTTTTCAGAAACAAAAATGCGAATTTTCATGCTTTTTTCCCAAAACAATTAAAAAATTCAATATTTAAAATTTTTGCGTTTTTTTCTCAAAAAAATTGAAAAGGTGCCATGAAAATTTTCTTTCGATTTTTAACACAAATCGTTTTTGTTGATTGTTTGTTTGCTTAAAGATACTCAAAATACAAATTTTTACGTTTTTCAGAAACAAAAATGCGAATTTTAAAGTTTTTCCCCCAAAAAAATGAAAAAATTCAATAATAAAAATTTTTGCGTTTTTTTTTTCAAAAAAATTGAAAAAATTCCATGAAATTTTTTTTTCGATTTTTTAATTCAAATCGTTTTTGTTGATTGTTTGTTTGCTTAAAGATACTCAAAATACAAATTTTTACGTTTTTCAGAAACAAAAATGCGAATTTTCAAGTTTTTCCCCCAAAAGAATGAAAAAATTCAATATTTAAAATTTTTTCGTTTTTTTTTCAAAAAAATGGAAAAAATGACATGAAACATTTTTTTTTCGATTTTTTAACTCAAATCGTTTTTGTTGTTTGTTTGTTTGCTTAAAGATATTCAAAATACAAATTTTTACGGTTTTCCCCAAAAAATTCAAATTTTTACGATTTTCACAAACAAAAATGCGAATTTTCATGTTTTTCCCCCATTTTGTTGTTGTTGCTTTTTTGCGTTTTTTCCCTAAAAAAATTCGCATTTTCATGTTTTTTTGTTGTTGCTTTTTTACGTTTTTCCCCAAAAAAATACATTTTTACGTTTTTCACAAATCAAAATGCAAATTTTCAAGTTTTTCACCAAAAAAATTGAAAAAATTCAATTATCAAAATTTTTGCGATTTTTTCTCAAAAAAATTGAAAAAATGCCATGAAATATTTTTTTTCGATTTTTAACTCAAATCGTTTTTGTTGTTTGTTTGTTTGCTTAAAGATATTCAAAATACAAATTTTTACCGTTTTCCCCAAAAAAATATAAATTTTTACGTTTTTCACAAACCAAAATGCGAATTCTCGTGCTTTTTTCCAAAACAATGAAAGAATTCAATAATCAAAATTTTTGCGTTTTTTTTTCAAAAAAATGGAAAAAATGACATGAAACATTTTATTTAGATTTTTTAATTCAAATCGTTTTTATTGATTGTTTGTTTGCTTAAAGATACTCAAAATACAAATTTTTTACGTTTTTCACAAACAAAAATGCGAATTTTCAAGTTTTTCCCCAAAAGAATGAAACAATTCAATAATAAAAATTTTTGAGTTTTTTTTTCAAAAAAATTGAAAAAATGCCATGATAATTTTTTTTCGATTTTTTAATTGAAATGGTTTTTGTTGATTGTTTGTTTGCTTAAAGATACTCAAAATACAAATTTTTTACGTTTTTCACAAACAAAAATGCGAATTTTCATGCTTTTTCCCAAAAACAATGAAAAAATTCAATAATCAAAATTTTTGCGATTTTTTTCAAAAAAATGAAAAAATTAACATGAAACATTTTTTTTCGATTTTTTAACTCAAATCGTTTTAGTTGTTTGTTTGTTTGCTTAAAGATATTAAAAATACAAATTTTTACGGTTTTCGCCCCAAAAATACAAATTTTTACGTTTTTCAGAAACAAAAATGCGAATTTTCATGCTTTTTCCCAAAAACAATGAAAAAATTCAATAATCAAAATTTTTGCGTTTTTTTTTTCAAAAAAATTGAAAAAATGCCATGAAAATTTTTTTTCGATTTTTTAATTCAAATCGTTTTTGTTGATTGTTTGTTTGCTTAAAGATACTCAAAATACAAAGTTTTTACGTTTTTCACAAACAAAAATGCGAATTTTCATGCTTTTTCCCAAAACAATGAAAAAATTCAATAATCAAAATTTTTGCGTTTTTTTTTCAAAAAAATTGAAAAAATGACATGAAACATTTTTTTTCGATTTTTTAACTCAAATCGTTTTTGTTGTTTGTTTGTTTGCTTAAAGATATTCAAAATACAAATTTTTACGTTTTTCAGAAACAAAAATGCGAATTTTCATGTTTTTCCCCAAAAAAATTAAGAAATTCAATATTCAAAATTTTTACGAATTTTTATGAAAAAATTTGAAAAATAACATAAAACATTTTATTTAGATTTTTTAACTCAAATCGCTTTTGTTGTTTGTTTGTTTGCTTAAATATATTCAAAATACACATTTTTACGGTTTTCCCCAAAAAGATACAAATTTTTACGTTTTTCAGAAACAAAAATGCGAATTTTCAAGTTTTTCCCCCAAAAGAATGAAAAAATTCAATAATAAAAATTTTTGAGTTTTTTTTTTCAAAAAAATTGAAAAAATGCCATGATAATTTTTTTTTCGATTTTTTAATTGAAATGGTTTTTGTTGATTGTTTGTTTGCTTAAAGATACTCAAAATACAAATTTTTTACGTTTTTCACAAACATAAATGCGAATTTTCATGCTTTTTCCCAAAACAATGAAAAAATCAATCAAATCAAAAAATGAAAAAATTAACATGAAACATTTTTTTCGATTTTTTAACTCAAATCGTTTTAGTTGTTTGTTTGTTTGCTTAAAGATATTAAAAATACAAATTTTTACGGTTTTCGCACCAAAAATACAAATTTTTACGTTTTTCAGAAACAAAAATGCGAATTTTCATGCGTTTTTCCCAAAAACAATTAAAAAATTCAATATTCAAAATTTTTGCGTTTTTTTTTTAAAAAAATTGAAAAGGTGACATAAAACATTTTATTTAGATTTTTTAATTCAAATCGTTTTTGTTGATTGTTTGTTTGCTTAAAGATACTCAAAATACAAATTTTTACGTTTTTCAGAAACAAAAATGCGAATTATCATGTTTTTCCCCAAAAAAATTAAGAAATTCAATATTCAAAATTTTTACGAATTTTTATGAAAAAATTTGAAAAATAACATAAAACATTTTATTTAGATTTTTTAACTCAAATCGCTTTTGTTGTTTGTTTGTTTGCTTAAATATATTCAAAATACACATTTTTACGGTTTTCCCCAAAAAGATACAAATTTTTACGTTTTTCAGAAACAAAAATGCGAATTTTCACGTTTTTCCCCCAAAAGAATAAAAAAATTCAATAATAAAAATTTTTGAGTTTTTTTTTCAAAAAAATTGAAAAAATGCCATGATAATTTTTTTTCGATTTTTTAATTCAAATCGTTTTTGTTGATTGTTTGTTTGCTTAAAGATACTCAAAATACAAATTTTATACGTTTTTCACAAACAAAAATGCGAATTTTCATGCTTTTTCCCAAAACAATGAAAAAATTCAATAATCAAAATTTTTGCGTTTTTTTTTTCGAAAAAATTGAAAAAATGCCATGATAATTTTTTTTTCGATTTTTTAACTCAAATCGTTTTTGTTGATTGTTTGTTTGCTTAAAGATACTCAAAATACAAATTTTTTACGTTTTTCACAAACAAAAATGCGAATTTTCATGCTTTTTCCCAAAACAATGAAAAAATACAATAATCAAATTTTTTTGCGTTTTTTTTTCGAAAAAAATGAAAAAGTTGCCATGAAACATTTTTTTTCGATTTTTTAACTCAAATCGTTTTTGTTGTTTGTTTGTTTGCTTAAAGATATTCAAAATACAAATTTTTACGTTTTTCAGAAACAAAAATGCGAATTTTCATGCTTTTTCCCCAAAAAAAATTAAGAAATTCAATATTCAAAATTTTTACGAATTTTTTATGAAAAAATTTGAAAAATAACATAAAACATTTTATTTAGATTTTTTTAACTCAAATCGTTTTTGTTGTTTGTTTGTTTGCTTAAAGATATTAAAAATACACATTTTTACGGTTTTCGCCCCAAAAAATACAAATTTTTACGTTTTTCAGAAACAAAAATGCGAATTTTCATGCTTTTTCCCAAAACAATGAAAAAATTCAATAATCAATATTTTTGCGTTTTTTTTTTCAAAAAAATTGAAAAAATGCCATGAAAATTTTTTTTCGATTTTTTAATTGAAATGGTTTTTGTTGATTGTTTGTTTGCTTAAAGATACTCAAAATACAAAGTTTTTACGTTTTTCACAAACAAAAATGCGAATTTTCATGCTTTTTCCCAAAACAATGAAAAAATTCAATAATCAAAATTTTTGCGTTTTTTTTTTCAAAAAAAATTGAAAAAATGACATGAAACATTTTTTTTCGATTTTTTAACTCAAATCGTTTTAGTTGTTTGTTTGTTTGCTTAAAGATATTCAAAATACAAATTTTTACGTTTTTCAGAAACAAAAATGCGAATTATCATGTTTTTCCCCAAAAAAATTAAGAAATTCAATATTCAAAATTTTTACGAATTTTTATGAAAAAATTTGAAAAATAACATAAAACATTTTATTTAGATTTTTTAACTCAAATCGCTTTTGTTGTTTGTTTGTTTGCTTAAATATATTCAAAATACACATTTTTACGGTTTTCCCCAAAAAGATACAAATTTTTACGTTTTTCAGAAACAAAAATGCGAATTTTCAAGTTTTTCCCCCAAAAGAATGAAAAAATTCAATAATAAAAATTTTTGAGTTTTTTTTTCAAAAAAATTGAAAAAATGCCATGATAATTTTTTTTCGATTTTTTAATTGAAATCGTTTTTGTTGATTGTTTGTTTGCTTAAAGATACTCAAAATACAAATTTTTTACGTTTTTCACAAACAAAAATGCGAATTTTCATGCTTTTTCCCAAAACAATGAAAAAATCAATAATCAAAATTTTTGCGTTTTTTTTTTCAAAAAAATGAAAAAATTAACATGAAACATTTTTTTCGATTTTTTAACTCAAATCGTTTTAGTTGTTTGTTTGTTTGCTTAAAGATATTAAAAATACAAATTTTTACGGTTTTCGCACCAAAAATACAAATTTTTACGTTTTTCAGAAACAAAAATGCGAATTTTCATGCGTTTTCCCCAAAAAAAAATTAAAAAATTCAATATTCAAAATTTTTGCGGATTTTTTTTTAAAAATTTTGAAAAAATAACATAAAACATTTTATTTAGATTTTTTAATTCAAATCGTTTTTGTTGATTGTTTGTTTGCTTAAAGATACTCAAAATACAAATTTTTACGTTTTTCAGAAACAAAAATGCGAATTATCATGTTTTTCCCCAAAAAAATTAAGAAATTCAATATTCAAAATTTTTACGAATTTTTATGAAAAAATTTGAAAAATAACATAAAACATTTTATTTAGATTTTTTAACTCAAATCGCTTTTGTTGTTTGTTTGTTTGCTTAAATATATTCAAAATACACATTTTTACGGTTTTCCCCAAAAAGATACAAATTTTTACGTTTTTCAGAAACAAAAATGCGAATTTTCACGTTTTTCCCCCAAAAGAATAAAAAAATTCAATAATAAAAATTTTTGAGTTTTTTTTCAAAAAAATTGAAAAAATGCCATGATAATTTGTTTTCGATTTTTTAATTGAAATGGTTTTTGTTGATTGTTTGTTTGCTTAAAGATACTCAAAATACAAATTTTCTACGTTTTTCACAAACAAAAATGCGAATTTTCATGCTTTTTCCCAAAACAATGAAAAAATTCAATAATCAAAATTTTTGCGTTTTTTTTTTTCGAAAAAATTGAAAAAATGCCATGATAATTTTTTTTCGATTTTTTAATTCAAATCGTTTTTGTTGATTGTTTGTTTGCTTAAAGATACTCAAAATACAAATTTTTTACGTTTTTCACAAACAAAAATGCGAATTTTCATGCTCTTTCCCAAAACAATGAAAAAATCAATAATCAAATTTTTTTTCGTTTTTTTTTCGAAAAAATGAAAAAATTAACATGAAACATTTTTTTTCGATTTTTTAACTCAAATCGTTTTAGTTGTTTGTTTGTTTGCTTAAGGATATTCAAAATACAAATTTTTACGTTTTTCAGAAACAAAAATGCGAATTTTCAAGCTTTTTCCCCAAAAAAAATTAAGAAATTCAATATTCAAAATTTTTGCGAATTTTTATGAAAAAATTTGAAAAATAACATAAAACATTTTATTTAGATTTTTTAACTCAAATCGCTTTTTGTTGTTTGTTTGTTTGCTTAAATATATTCAAAATACACATTTTTACGGTTTTCCCCAAAAAGATACAAATTTTTACGTTTTTCAGAAACAAAAATGCGAATTTTCACGTTTTTCCCCCAAAAGAATAAAAAAATTCAATAATAAAAATGTTTGCGAATTTTTTTAAAAAAATTGAAAATATAACATAAAACATTTTATTTAGATTTTTTAACTCAAATCGTTTTTGTTGTTTGTTTGTTTGCTTAAATATATTCAAAATACACATTTTTACGGTTTTCCCCAAAAAGATGCAAATTTTTACGTTTTTCAGAAACAAAAATGCGAATTTTCAAGTTTTTCCCCCAAAAGAATGAAAAAATTCAATAATAAAAATTTTTGAGTTTTTTTTTTCAAAAAAATTAAAAAAATGCCATGAAAATTTTTTTTCGATTTGTTAATTCAAATCGTTTTTGTTGATTGTTTGTTTGCTTAAAGATACTTAAAATACAAATTTTTTACGTTTTTCACAAACAAAAATGCGAATTTTCATGCTTTTTCCCAAAACAATGAAAAAATCAATAATCAAAATTTTTGCGTTTTTTTTTTCGAAAAAATGAAAAAATTAACATGAAACATTTTTTTTCGATTTTTTAACTCAAATCGTTTTAGTTGTTTGTTTGTTTGCTTAAATATATTAAAAATACAAATTTTTACGGTTTTTCAGCCAAACAAAAATGCAAATTTTTACGTTTTTCAGAAACAATGAAAAAATTCAATAATCAATATTTTTGCGTTTTTTTATAAAAAAATTGAAAAGGTGCCATGAAACATTTTCTTTCGATTTTTAACACAAATCGTTTTTGTTGATTGTTTGTTTGCTTAAAGATACTCAAAATACAAATTTTTTACGTTTTTCACAAACAAAAATGCGAATTTTCATGCTTTTTCCCAAAAAAATTAAAAAATATCAATTATCAAAATTTTTGCGATTTTTTTTTCAAAAAAATTGAAAAAATGACATAAAACATTTTTTTTCGATTTTTTAATTCAAATCGTTTTTGTTGATTATTTGTTTGCTTAAAGATACTCAAAATACAAATTTTTTACGTTTTTCACAAACAAAAACTCGAATTTTCATGCTTTTTCCCAAAACAATGTAAAAATTCAATAATCAAAATTTTTGCGTTTTTTTTTTCAAAAAAATTGAAAAAATGACATGAAACATTTTTTTTCGATTTTTTAACTCAAATCGTTTTTGTTGTTTGTTTGTTTGCTTAAAGATATTCAAAATACAAATTTTTACGGTTTTCCCCAAAAAAATACAAATTTTTACGTTTTTCAGAAACAAAAATGCGAATTTTCAAGTTTTTCCCCCAAAAGAATGAAAAAATACAATAATAAAAATTTTTGAGTTTTTTTTTTCAAAAAAATTGAAAAAATGCCATGAAAATTTTTTTTCGATTTTTTAGTTGAAATGGTTTTTGTTGATTGTTTGTTTGCTTAAAGATACTCAAAATACAAATTTTTTACGTTTTTCACAAACAAAAATGCGAATTTTCAAGTTTTTCCCCCAAAACAATGAAAAAATTCAATAATCAAAATTTTTGCGTTTTTTTTTTCAAAAAAATGGAAAAAATAACATGAAACATTTTTTTTCGATTTTTTAACTCAAATCGTTTTAGTTGTTTGTTTGTTTGCTTAAAGATATTAAAAATACAAATTTTTACGGTTGTCTCCCCAAAAATACAAATTTTTACGTTTTTCAGAAACAAAAATGCGAATTTTCATGCTTTTTCCCTAAAAAAAATTAAAAAATTCAATATTCAAAATTTTTGTGAATTTTTTTAAAAAATATGGAAAAATAACATAAAACATTTTATTTAGATTTTTTAATTCAAATCGTTTTTGTTGTTTGTTTGTTAGCTTAAAGATACTCAAAATACACATTTTTTGCGGTTTTCCCCAAAAAAATACAAATTTTTACGTTTTTCAGAAACAAAAATGCGAATTTTCAAGTTTTTCCCCAAAAGAATGAAAAAATTCAATATTTAAAATTTTTCCGTTTTTTTTTCAAAAAAAATTGAAGAAATGCCATGAAATATTTTTTTCGATTTTTTAACTCAAATCGTTTTGTTGTTTGTTTGGTTTCTTAAAGATATTCAATATACAAATTTTTACGTTTTTTCCCAAATAATACAAAATTTTTACGTTTTTCACAAAACAAAAATGCGAATTTTCATGCTTTTTCCCAAAACAATGAAAAAATTCAATAATCAATATTTTTGCGTTTTTTTTTTCAAAAAAATTGAAAAAATGCCATGAAAATTTTCTTTCGATTTTTAACACAAATCGTTTTTGTTGTTTGTTTGTTTGCTTAAAGATATTCAAAATACACATTTTTGCGGTTTTCGCCCCAAAAAATACAAATTTTTACGTTTTTCAGAAACCAAAATGCGAATTTTCATGTTTTTCCCCAAAAAAATTAAGAAATTCAATATTCAAAATTTTTGCGAATTTTTATGAAAAAATTTGAAAAATAACATAAAACATTTTATTTAGATTTTTTAACTCAAATCGCCTTTGTTGTTTGTTTGTTTGCTTAAATATATTCAAAATACACATTTTTGCGGTTTTCCCCAAAAAAATACAAATTTTTACGTTTTTCAGAAACAAAAATGCGAATTTTCAAGTTTTTCCCCCAAAAGAATGAAAAAATTCAATATTTAAAATTTTTGCGTTTTTTTTTCAAAAAAATTGAAGAAATGCCATGAATATTTTTTTCAATTTTTTAACTCAAATCGTTTTGTTGTTTGTTTGGTTTCTTAAAGATATTCAATATACAAATTTTTACGTTTTTTCCCAAATAATACAAAATTTTTACGATTTTCACAAACAAAAATGCGAATTTTCATGTTTTTCCCCATTTTGTTGTTGTTGCTTTTTTGCGTTTTTCCCCAAAAAAAATTCGCATTTTCATGTTTTTTTGTTGTTGCTTTTTTACGTTTTTCCCCAAAAAATACAAATTTTTTACGATTTTTCACAAACAAAAATGCGAATTTTCATGTTTTTCCCCATTTTGTTGTTGTTGCTTTTTTGCGTTTTTCCCCAAAAAAATTCGCATTTTCATGTTTTTTTGTTGTTGCTTTTTTACGTTTTTCCCCAAAAAATATAAAATTTTTACGATTTTCACAAACAAAAATGCGAATTTTCATGTTTTTCCCCATTTTGTTGTTGCTTTTTTGCGTTTTTCCCCAAAAAAATTTCGAATTTTTAAGTTTTTTTTGTTGTTGCTTTTTTACGTTTTTTTCGACAAATTTTTGCAAATTTTTATGAAAAAATTTGAAAAATAACATAAAACATTTTATTTAGATTTTTTAACTCAAATCGCTTTTGTTGTTTTTTTGTTTGCTTAAATATATTCAAAATACACATTTTTACGGGTTTCCCCAAAAAGATACAAATTTTTACGTTTTTCAGAAACAAAAATGCGAATTTTCAAGTTTTTCCCCCAAAACAATGAAAAAATTCAAAATTCAAAATTTTTGCGAATTTTTTTTAAAAAAATATTGAAAATATAACATAAAACATTTTATTTAGATTTTTTAACTCAAATCGTTTTTGTTGTTTGTTTGTTAGCTTAAAGATATTCAAAATACAAATTTTTACGGTTTTCCCCAAAAAAATACAAATTTTTACGTTTTTCAGAAACAAAAATGCGAATTTTCATGCTTTTTCCCAAAACAATAAAAAAATTCAATAATCAATATTTTTGCGTTTTTTTTTTTTTAAATTGAAAAAAATGCCATGAAAATTTTCATTCGATTTTTAACACAAATCGTTTTTGTGATTGTTTGTTTGCATAAATATATTCAAAATACACATTTTTGCGGTTTTACCCCAAAAAAATACAAATTTTTACGTTTTTCACAAACCAAAAATGCGAATTTTCATGCTTTTTCCCCAAAAAAATTAAAAAATTCAATATTTAAAATATTTGCGTTTTTTTTTTTTTAAAAAAATTCGAATTTTCATGTTTTTTTGTTTTGTTGCTTTTTTATGTTTTTCCCCAAAAAAATACAAAATTTTCACGTTTGTCATATTTAAAATATTTGGGTTTTTTTTTTCAAAAAAATTCGAATTTTCATGTTTTTTTGTTGTTGCTTTTTTACGTTTTTCCCCAAAAAAATACAAAATTTTTGCGTTTTTTTTCTCTCAAAAAAAATTGAAGAAATGCCATGAATATTTTTTTCAATTTTTTAACTCAAATCGTTTTGTTGTTTGTTTGGTTTCTTACAGATATTCAATATACAAATTTTTACGGTTTTCCCCAAAAAATACAAATTTTTACGTTTTTCACAAGCCAAAATGCGAATTTTCATGCTTTTTCCCAAAACAATGAAAAAATCAATAATCAAAATTTTTGCGTTTTTTTTCAAAAAAAATGGAAAAAATGACATGAAATATTTTTTTTCGATTTTTTTAGCTCAACTTTTAACGTTAACTTAACTTAAAGATATTAAAAATACAAAATTTTTACGTTTTTCAGAAACAAAAATGCGAATTTTCATGCTTTTTCCCCAAAAAAAATTAAAAAATTCAATATTCAAAATTTTTGCGAATTTTTTAAAAAATATTGAAAATATAACATAAAACATTTTATTTAGATTTTTTAACTCAAATCGTTTTTGTTGTTTGTTTGTTTGCTTAAAGATATTCAAAATACAAATTTTTACGGTTTTCCCCAAAAAATACAAATTTTTACGTTTCTCAGAAACAAAAATGCGAATTTTCATGCTTTTTCCCCAAAAAAATTTAAAAATTCAATATTCAAAATTTTTGCGAATTTTTTTTAAAAAATATTGAAAAAAATTACATAAAACATTTTATTTAGATTTTTTAACTCAAATCGTTTTTGCTGTTTGTTTGTTTGCTTAAAGATATTCAAAATACAAATTTTTACGGTTTTCCCCAAAAAAACACAAATTTTTCGTTTTTCAGAAACAAAAATGCGAATTTTCATGCTTTTTCCCAAAACAATTAAAAAATTCAATATTTAAAATTTTTGCGTTTTTTTCTCGAAAAAATTGAAAAGGTGCCATGAAAATTTTCTTTCGATTGCTTAAAGATACTCAAAATACAAATTTTTACGTTTTTCAGAAACAAAAATGCGAATTTTCAAGTTTTTCCCCCCAAAAGAATGAGAAAATTCAATAATAAACATTTTTGAGTTTTTTTTTTCAAAAAAATGGAAAAAATGACATGAAACATTTTTTTTCGATTTTTTAACTCAAATCGTTTTAGTTGTTTGTTTGTTTGCTTAAAGATTTTAAAAATACAAATTTTTACGGTTTTCGCCCCAAAAAATACAAATTTTTACGATTTTCAAAAACAAAAATGCGAATTTTCATGTTTTTCCCCATTTTGTTGTTGTTGCTTTTTTTACGTTTTTCCCCAAAAAAATACATTTTTACGTTTTTCACAAATCAAAATGCAAATTTTCATGTTTTCCACCAAAAAATTGAAAAAAATCAATTATCAAAATTTTAGCGATTTTTTCTCAAAAAAATTGAAAAAATGCCATGAAATTTTTTTTTTCGATTTTTAACTCAAATCGTTTTTGTTGTTTGTTTGTTTGCTTAAAGATATTCAAATACAAATTTTTACCGTTTTCCCCAAAAAATACAAATTTTTACGTTTTTCACAAACCAAATTGCGAATTTTCATGCTTTTTCCCAAAACAATGAAAAAATTCAATAATCAAAATTTTTGCGTTTTTTTTTCAAAAAAATGGAAAAAATGACATGATACATTTTTTTTCGATTTTTGTAACTCAAATCGTTTTAGTTGTTTGTTTGTTTGCTTAAAGATATTAAAAATACAAATTTTTACGGTTTTCGCCCCAAAAATACAAATTTTTACGTTTTTCAGAAACAAAAATACGAATTTTCATGCTTTTTCCCAAAAAAAATTAAAAAATTCAATATTCAAAATTTTTGCGAATTTTTTTAAAAAATATTGAAAAAATAACTTAAAACATTTTATTTAGATTTTTTAACTCAAATCGTTTTTGTTGTTTGTTTGTTTGCTTAAAGATATTCAAAATACAAATTTTTACGGTTTTCCCCAAAAAAATACAAATTTTTACGTTTTTCAGAAACAAAAATGCGAATTTTCATGCTTTTTCCCAAAACAATGAAAAAATTCAATAATCAATATTTTTGCGTTTTTTTTTTTAAATTGAAAAAATGCCATGAAAATTTTCATTCGATTTTTAACACAAATCGTTTTTGTGATTGTTTGTTTGCATAAATATATTCAAAATACACATTTTTGCGGTTTACCCCAAAAAAATACAAATTTTTACGTTTTTCACAAACCAAAATGCGAATTTTCATGTTTTTTCCCCAAAAAAATTAAAAAATTCAATATTTAAAATATTTGCGTTTTTTTTTAAAAAAAATTCGAATTTTCATGTTTTTTTATTGTTGCTTTTTTATGTTTTTCCCCAAAAAAATTTAAAATTTTTACGTTTTTCATATTTAAAATATTTGGATTTTTTTTCAAAAAAAAAATTCGAATTTTCATGTTTTTATTCAATATTTAAAATATTTGCGTTTTTTTTTTTTAAAAATTCGAATTTTCATGTTTTTTTGTTGCTGCTTTTTTATGTTTTTCCCCAAAAAAATTCAAAATTTTTACGTTTGTCATATTTAAAATATTTGGGTTTTTTTTTCAAAAAAATTCGAATTTTCATGTTTTTTTGTTGTTGCTTTTTACGTTTTTCCCCAAAAAAATACAAAATTTTTGCGTTTTTTTCTCTCAGAAAAATTGAAGAAATGCCATGAATTTTTTAACTCAAATCGTTTTGTTGTTTGTTTGGTTTTTTTAAAGATATTCAATATACAAATTTTTACGGTTTTCCCCAAAAAATATAAATTTTTACGTTTTTCACAAGCCAAAATGCGGAATTTTCATGCTTTTTCCCAAAACAATGAAAAAATCAATAATCAAAATTTTTGCGTTTTTTTTCAAAAAAATGGAAAAAATGACATGAAATATTTTTTTTCGATTTTTTTAGCTCAACTTTTAACTTAACTTAACTTAAAGATATTAAAAATAAAAATTTTTACGTTTTTCAGAAACAAAAATGCGAATTTTCTTGCTTTTTCCCCAAAAAAAATTAAAAAATTCAATATTCAAAATTTTTGCGAATTTTTTTAAAAAATATTGAAAATATAACATAAAACATTTTATTTAGATTTTTTAACTCAAATCGTTTTTGTTGTTTGTTTGTTTGCTTAAAGATATTCAAAATACAAATTTTTACGGTTTTCCCCAAAAAAATACAAATTTTTACGTTTCTCAGAAACAAAAATGCGAATTTTCATGCTTTTTCCCCAAAAAAAATTAAAAAATTCAATATTCAAAATTTTTGCGAATTTTTTTAAAAAATATTGAAAAAATTACATAAAACATTTTTTTTAGATTTTTTAACTCAAATCGTTTTTGCTGTTTGTTTGTTTGCTTAAAGATATTCAAAATACAAATTTTTACGGTTTTCCCCAAAAAAAACACAAATTTTTACGTTTTTCAGAAACAAAAATGCGAATTTTCATGCTTTTTCCCAAAACAATTAAAAAATTCAATATTTAAAATTTTGCGTTTTTTTCTCGAAAAAATTGAAAAGGTGCCATGAAAATTTTCTTTCGATTTTTAACACAAATCGTTTTTGTTGATTGTTTGTTTGCTTAAAGATACTCAAAATACAAATTTTTACGTTTTTCAGAAACAAAAATGCGAATTTTCAAGTTTTTCCCCCAAAAGAATGAGAAAATTCAATAATAAAAATTTTTGAGTTTTTTTTTTCAATAAAATGGAAATAATGACATGAAACATTTTTTTCGATTTTTTAACTCAAATCGTTTTAGTTGTTTGTTTGTTTGCTTAAAGATTTTAAAAATACAAATTTTTACGGTTTTCGCCCCAAAAAATACAAATTTTTACGATTTTCAAAAACAAAAATGCGAATTTTCATGTTTTTCCCCATTTTGTTGTTGTTGCTTTTTTACGTTTTTTCCCAAAAAAATACATTTTTACGTTTTTTCACAAATCAAAATGCAAATTTTCATGTTTTCAACCAAAAAATTGAAAAAAATCAATTATTAAAATTTTAGCGATTTTTTCTCAAAAAAATTGAAAAAATTCCATGAAATTTTTTTTTCGATTTTTAACTCAAATCGTTTTTGTTGTTTGTTTGTTTGCTTAAAGATATTCAAAATACAAATTTTTACCGTTTTCCCCAAAAAATACAAATTTTTACGTTTTTCACAAACCAAATTGCGAATTTTCATGCTTTTTCCCAAAACAATGAAAAAATTCAATAATCAAAATTTTTGCGTTTTTTTTTCAAAAAAATGGAAAAAATGACATGATACATTTTTTTTCGATTTTTGTAACTCAAATCGTTTTAGTTGTTTGTTTGTTTGCTTAAAGATATTAAAAATACAAATTTTTACGGTTTTCGCCCCAAAAATACAAATTTTTACGTTTTTCAGAAACAAAAATACGAATTTTCTTGCTTTTTCCCCAAAAAAAATTAAAAAATTCAATATTCAAAATTTTTGGGAATTTTTTTAAAAAATATTGAAAAAATAACTTAAAACATTTTATTTAGATTTTTTAACTCAAATCGTTTTTGTTGTTTGTTTGTTTGCTTAAAGATATTCAAAATACAAATTTTTACGGTTTTCCCCAAAAAAATACAAATTTTTACGTTTTTCAGAAACAAAAATGCGAATTTTCATGCTTTTTCCCAAAACAATGAAAAAATTCAATAATCAATATTTTTGCGTTTTTTTTTTTTAAATTGAAAAAATGCCATGAAAATTTTCATTCGATTTTTAACACAAATCGTTTTTGTGATTGTTTGTTTGCATAAATATATTCAAAATACACATTTTTGCGGTTTACCCCAAAAAAATACAAATTTTTACGTTTTTCACAAACCAAAATGCGAATTTTCATGTTTTTTCCCCAAAAAAATTAAAAAATTCAATATTTAAAATATTTGCGTTTTTTTTTAAAAAAATTCGAATTTTCATGTTTTTTTGTTGTTGCTTTTTTATGTTTTTTCCCCAAAAAAATTTAAAATTTTTACGTTTTTCATATTTAAAATATGTGGTTTTTTTTCAAAAAAATTCGAATTTTCATGTTTTCATTCAATATTTAAAATATTTGCGTTTTTTTTTTAAAAAAATTCGAATTTTCATGTTTTTTTGTTGCTGCTTTTTTATGTTTTTCCCCAAAAAAATACAAAATTTTTACGTTTGTCATATTTAAAATATTTGGGTTTTTTTTTCAAAAAAATTCGAATTTTCATGTTTTTTTGTTGTTGCTTTTTACGTTTTTCCCCAAAAAAATACAAAATTTTTGCGTTTTTTTCTTTCAGAAAAATTGAAGAAATGCCATGAATTTTTTAACTCAAATCGTTTTGTTGTTTGTTTGGTTTCTTAAAGATATTCAATATACAAATTTTTACGGTTTTCCCCAAAAAATACAAATTTTTACGTTTTTCACAAGCCAAAATGCGAATTTTCATGCTTTTTCCCAAAACAATGAAAAAATCAATAATCAAAATTTTTGCGTTTTTTTTCAAAAAAATGGAAAAAATGACATGAAATATTTTTTTTCGATTTTTTTAGCTCAACTTTTAACTTAACTTAACTTAAAGATATTAAAAATAAAAATTTTTACGTTTTTCAGAAACAAAAATGCGAATTTTCATGCTTTTTCCCCAAAAAAAATTAAAAAATTCAATATTCAAAATTTTTGCGAATTTTTTTAAAAAATATTGAAAATATAACATAAAACATTTTATTTAGATTTTTTAACTCAAATCGTTTTTGTTGTTTGTTTGTTTGCTTAAAGATATTCAAAATACAAATTTTTACGTTTTTCAGAAACAAAAATGCGAATTTTCAAGTTTTTCCCCCAAAAGAATGAGAAAATTCAATAATAAAAATTTTTGAGTTTTTTTTTTCAAAAAAATGGAAAAAATGACATGAAACATTTTTTTCGATTTTTTAACTCAAATCGTTTTAGTTGTTTGTTTGTTTGCTTAAAGATTTTAAAAATACAAATTTTTACGGTTTTCGCCCCAAAAAATACAAATTTTTACGATTTTCAAAAACAAAAATGCGAATTTTCATGTTTTTCCCCATTTTGTTGTTGTTGCTTTTTTACGTTTTTCCCCAAAAAAATACATTTTTACGTTTTTCACAAATCAAAATGCAAATTTTCATGTTTTCCACCAAAAAATTGAAAAAAATCAATTATCAAAATTTTAGCGATTTTTTCTCAAAAAAATTGAAAAAATGCCATGAAATTTTTTTTTCGATTTTTAACTCAAATCGTTTTTGTTGTTTGTTTGTTTGCTTAAAGATATTCAAAATACAAATTTTTTAGCGTTTTCCCCAAAAAATACAAATTTTTACGTTTTTCACAAACCAAATTGCGAATTTTCATGCTTTTTCCCAAAACAATGAAAAAATTCAATAATCAAAATTTTTGCGTTTTTTTTTCAAAAAAATGGAAAAAATGACATGATACATTTTTTTTCGATTTTTGTAACTCAAATCGTTTTAGTTGTTTGTTTGTTTGCTTAAAGATATTAAAAATACAAATTTTTACGGTTTTCGCCCCAAAAATACAAATTTTTACGTTTTTCAGAAACAAAAATGCGAATTTTCATGCTTTTTCCCCAAAAAAATTAAAAAATTCAATATTCAAAATTTTTTGCGAATTTTTTTAAAAAATATTGAAAAAATTACATAAAACATTTTATTTAGATTTTTTAACTCAAATCGTTTTTGCTGTTTGTTTGTTTGCTTAAAGATATTCAAAATACAAATTTTTACGGTTTTCCCCAAAAAACACAAATTTTTACGTTTTTCAGAAACAAAAATGCGAATTTTCATGCTTTTTCCCAAAAAATTGAAAAAAATCAATTATCAAAATTTTTGCGATTTTTTCTCAAAAAAATTGAAAAAATGCCATGAAATTTTTTTTTCGATTTTTAACTCTAATCGTTTTTGTTGTTTGTTTGTTTGCTTAAAGATATTCAAAATACGAATTTTTACCGTTTTCTTCAAAAAAATACAAATTTTTACGTTTTTCACAAACCAAAATGCAAATTTTCATGCTTTCTCCCAAAACAATGTAAAAATTCAATAATCAAAATTTTTGCGTGTTTTTTTTTCAAAAAAATGGAAAAAATGACATGAAACATTTTTTTTCGATTTTTTTAACTGAAATCGTTTTAGTTGTTTGTTTGTTTGCTTAAAGATATTAAAAATACAAATTTTTACGGTTTTCGCCCCAAAAATACAAATTTTTACGTTTTTCACAAACCAAAATGCGAATTTTTATGCTTTTTCCCCATAAATATTTAAAAATTCAATATTTAAAATTTTTGCGTTTTTTTCTCAAAAAAAAAATACATGAAACATTTTTTTCGATATTTTAACTCTTATCCTTTTTGTTGATTGTTTGCCTAAAGATATTTAAAATACACATTTTTACGCGTTTCCCCAAAAAAATACAAATATTTACGTTTTTCAGAAATAAAAATGCGAATTTTTGTGCTTTTTCCCCAAAAAAAATTAAAAAATTCAATATTCAAAATTTTTGCGAATTTTTTTAAAAAATATTGAAAAAATAACATAAAACATTTTATTTAGATTTTTTAACTCAAATCGTTTTTGTTGTTTGTTTGTTTTCCTAAAGATATTCAAAATACAAATTTTTACGGTTTTCCCCAAAAAAATACAAATTTTTACGTTTTTCACAAACAAAAATGCGAATTTTCATGTTTTTCCCCAAAAAATTGAAAAAATTCAATAATCAAAATTTTTGCGTTTTTTTCTCAAAAAAATTGAAAAAATGCCATGAATTTTTTTTTTCGATTTTTAACTCAAATCGTTTTTGTTGTTTGTTTGTTTCCTTAAAGAAATTCAAAATACACATTTTTACCGTTTTCGCCAAAAAAAATACAAATTTTTACGTTTTTCAGAAACAAAAATACGAATTTTCATGCTTTTTCCCCAAAAAAAATTAAAAAATTCAATATTCAAAATTTTTGCGAATTTTTTTAAAAAATATTGAAAAAATAACTTAAAACATTTTATTTAGACTTTTTAACTCAAATCGTTTTTGTTGTTTGTTTGTTTGCTTAAAGATATTCAAAATACAAATTTTTACGGTTTTCCCCAAAAAAATACAAATTTTTACGTTTTTCATATTTAAAATATTTGGGTTTTTTTTTCAAAAAAATTAGAATTTTCATTTTTTTTTTGTTGTTGCTTTTTTACGTTTTTCCCCAAAAAAAAATAAAATTTTTACGTTTTTTTTCTCAAAAAGTTGAAGAAATGCCATGAACATTTTTTTCAATTTTTTAACTCAAATCGTTTTTGTTGTTTGTTTGTTTGCTTAAAGATATTCAAAATACAAATTTTTACGTTTTTCAGAAACAAAAATGCGATTTTTCATGTATTCCCCAAAAAAATTAAGAAATTCAATATTCAAAATTTTTGCGAATTTTTATGAAAAAATTTGAAAAATAACATAAAACATTCTATTTAGATTTTTTAACTCAAATCGGTTTTTGTTGTTTGTTTGTTTGCTTAAATATATTCACAATACACATTTTTGCGGTTTACCCCAAAAAAATACAAATTTTAACGTTTTTCAGAAACCAAAATGCGAATTTTCAAGTTTTTCCCCCAAAAGAATAAAAAAATTCAATAATAAAAATTTTTGAGTTTTTTTTTCTCAAAAAAATTGAAGAAATGCCATGAATATTTTTTTCAATTTTTTAACTCAAATCGTTTTGTTGTTTGTTTGGTTTCTTAAAGATATTCCATATACAAATTTTTACGGTTTTCCCCAAAAAATACAAATTTTTACGATTTTTTACGAACAAAAATGCGAATTTTCATGTTTTTCCCCATTTTGTTGTTGTTGCTTTTATGCGTTTTTACCCAAAAAAAAATTCGAATTTTCATGTTTTTTTGTTGTTGCTTTTTTACGTTTTTCTCCAAAAAAATACATTTTTACGTTTTTCACAAATCAAAATGCAAATTTTCAAGTTTTTCACCAAAAAATTGAAAAAAATCAATTATCAAAATTTTAGCGATTTTTTCTCAAAAAAATTGAAAAAATGTCATGAAATTTTTTTTTCGATTTTTAACTCAAATCGTTTTTGTTGTTTGTTTGTTTACTTAAAGATATTCAAAATACATATTTTTTGCGGTTTTCCCCAAAAAAAATACAAATTTTTACGTTTTTCACAAACCAAAATGCGAATTTTCATGCTTTTTCCCCAAAAAAATTTAAAAATTCAATATTGAAAATATTTGCGTTTTTTTTTTCAAAAAAAATCGCATTTTCATGTTTTTTTGTTGTTGCTTTTTTACGTTTTTCCCCACAAAAATACAAAATTTGTACGTTTTTCACAAACCAAAATGCGAATTTTCATGTCTATTCCCAAAAAAATTAAGAAATTCAATATTCAAAATTTTTGCGTTTTTTTTCTCAAAAAAATTGAAGAAATGCCATGAATATTTTTTTCAATTTTTTAACTCAAATCGTTTTGTTGTTTGTTTGGTTTCTTAAAGATATTCAATATACAAATTTTTACGGTTTTCCCCAAAAAATACAAATTTTTACGATTTTCACAAACAAAAATGCGAATTTTCATGTTTTTCCCCATTTTGTTGTTGTTGCTTTTTTGCGTTTTTCCCCAAAAAAAATTCGAATTTTCATGTTTTTTTTTTGTTGCTTTTTTACGTTTTTCCCCAAAAAATACATTTTTACGTTTTTCGCAAATCAAAATGCAAATTTTCAAGTTTTTCACCAAAAAAATTGAAAAAAATCAATTATCAAAATTTTTGCGATTTTTTCTCAAAAAAATTGAAAAAATGCCATGAAATTTTTTTTTTCGATTTTTAACTCAAATCGTTTTTGTTGTTTGTTTGTTTGCTTAAAGATATTCAAAATACACATTTTTACCGTTTTCCCCAAAAAAATACAAATTTTTACGTTTTTCATAAACCAAAATGCGAATTCTCATGCTTTTTCCCAAACAATGAAAAAATTCAATAATCAAAATTTTTGTGTTTTTTTTTTTCAAAAAAATGGAAAAAATGACATGAAATATTTTTTTTCGATTTTTTTAACTCAAATCGTTTTGTTGTTTGCTTAAAGATATTAAAAATACAAATTTTTACGTTTTTCAGAAACTAAAATGCGAATTTTCATGCTTTTTCCCCAAAAAAAATTAAAAAATTCAATATTCAAAATTTTTGCGAATTTTTTTAAAAAATATTGAAAACATAACATAAAACATTTTTTTTCGATTTTTTAATTCAAATCGTTTTTGTTGATTGTTTGTTTGCTTAAAGATACTCAAAATACAAATTTTTTACGTTTTTCACAAACAAAAACTCGAATTTTCATGCTCTTTCCCAAAACAATGTAAAAATTCAATAATCAAAATTTTTGCGTTTTTTTTTCAAAAAAATGGAAAAAATGACATGAAACATTTTTTTTTCGATTTTTTAACTCAAATCGTTTTAGTTGTTTGTTTGTTTGCTTAAAGATATTCAAAATACAAATTTTTACGGTTTTCCCCAAACAAAAATGCGAATTTTCAAGTTTTTCCCCCAAAAGAATGAAAAAATATAATAATAAAATTTTTTTAGATTTTTTTCAAAAAAATTGAAAAAATGACATAAAACATTTTTTTTCGATTTTTTAATTCAAATCGTTTTTGTTGATTATTTGTTTGCTTAAAGATACTCAAAATACAAATTTTTTACGTTTTTCACAAACAAAAACTCGAATTTTCATGCTCTTTCCCAACACAATGTAAAAATTCAATAATCAAAATTTTTGCGTTTTTTTTTTCAAAAAAATGGAAAAAATGACATGAAACATTTTTTTTCGATTTTTTAACTCAAATCGTTTTAGTTGTTTGTTTGTTTGCTAAAAATATTCAAAATACAAATTTTTACGGTTTTCCCCAAAAAAACACAAATTTTTACGTTTTTCAGAAACAAAAATGCGAATTTTCAAGTTTTTCCCCCAAAAGAATGAAAAAATTCAATAATAAAAATTTTTGAGTTTTTTTTTCAAAAAAAATTGAAAAAATGCCATGAAATTTTTTTTTCGATTTTTTAATTCAAATCGTTTTTGTTGATTGTTTGTTTGCTTAAAGATACTCAAAATACAAATTTTTTACGTTTTTCACAAATAAAAATGCGAATTTTCAAGTTTTTCCCCCAAAAGAATGAAAAAATTCAATAATAAAAATTTTTGAGTTTTTTTTTCAAAAAAAATGGAAAAAATAACATAAAACATTTTATTTAGATTTTTTAACTCAAATCGCCTTTGTTGTTTGTTTGTTTGCTTAAATATATTCAAAATACACATTTTTGCGGTTTTCCCCAAAAAAATACAAATTTTTACGTTTTTCAGAAACAAAAATGCGAATTTTCAAGTTTTTTCCCCCAAAAGAATGAAAAAATTCAATATTTACAATTTTTCCGTTTTTTTTTTCAAAAAAATTGAAGAAATGCCATGAATATTTTTTTCAATTTTTTAAGTCAAATCGTTTTGTTGTTTGTTTGGTTTCTTAAAGATATTCAATATACAAATTTTTACGTTTTTCCCCAAATAATACAAAATTTTTACGATTTTCACAAACAAAAATGCGAATTTTCATGTTTTTCCCCATTTTGTTGTTTTTGCTTTTTTGCGTTTTTCCCCAAAAAAAATTCGCATTTTCATGTTTTTTTGTTGTTGCTTTTTTACGTTTTTCCACAAAAAATACAAAATTTTTACGATTTTCACAAACAAAAATGCGAATTTTCATGTTTTTCCCCATTTTGTTGTTGTTGCTTTTTTGCGTTTTTCCCCAAAAAAAATTCGAATTTTTACGTTTTTTTGTTGTTGCTTTTTTACGTTTTTTCCGAAAAATTTTTGCGAATTTTTATGAAAAAATTTGAAAAATAACATAAAACATTTTATTTAGATTTTTTAACTCAAATCGCCTTTGTTGTTTGTTTGTTTGCTTAAATATATTCAAAATACACATTTTTGCGGTTTACCCCAAAAAATACAAATTTTTACGTTTTTCAGAAACAAAAATGCGAATTTTAAAGTTTTTCCCCCAAAACAATGAAAAAATTCAAAATTCAAAATTTTTGCGTTTTTTTTTTCAAAAAAATGGAAAAAACGACATGAAACATTTTTTTTCGATTTTTTTAACTCAAATCGTTTTAGTTGTTTGTTTGTTTGCTTAAAGATATTAAAAATACAAATTTTTACAGTTTTCGCCCCAAAAATACAAATTTTTACGTTTTTCAGAAACAAAA
Organism: Drosophila siamana; assembly: GCA_035047445.1. NCBI lineage: Eukaryota > Metazoa > Arthropoda > Insecta > Diptera > Drosophilidae > Drosophila > Drosophila siamana. Next base: position 805,980 of record JAWNPP010000033.1, read on the forward strand.
ATGCGAATTTTCATGCTTTTTCCCCAAAAAAAATTAAAAAATTCAATATTCAAAATTTTTGCGAATTTTTTTTTTTAAATTGAAAAAACGACATGAAACATTTTATTTCGATTTTTCAACTCAAATCGTTTTTTTTGTTTGTTTGTTTGCTTAAAGATATTCAAAATACAAATTTTTACGGTTTTCCCCAAAAAAGTATAACATTTTTACGTTTTTCAGAAACAAAAATGCGAATTTTCATGCTTTTTCCCAAAACAATGAAAAAATTCAATAATCAGTATTTGTGCGTTTTTTTTTAAAAATTGAAAAAATGTCATGAAAATTTTCTTTCGATTTTTAAAACAAATCGTTTTTGTTGTTTGTTTGTTTGCTTAAAGATATTCAAAATACACATTTTTGCGGTTTTACCCCAAAAAAATACAAATTTTTACGTTTTTCACAAACCAAAATGCGAATTTTCATGCTTTTTCCCCAAAAAAATTTAAAAATTCAATATTGAAAATATTTGCGTTTTTTTTTACAAAAAAATTCGCATTTTCATGTTTTTTTGTTGTTTGCTTATTTATATTTTTTACGGTTTTCCCCACAAAAATACAAAATTTGTACGTTTTTCACAAACCAAAATGCGAATTTTCATGTCTTTTCCCAAAAAAAATCAAGAAATTCAATATTCAAAATTTTTGCGTTTTTTTCTCAAAAAAATTGAAGAAATGCCATGAAATATTTTTTTCAATTTTTTAACTCAAATCGTTTTTGTTGTTTGTTTGGTTTCTTAAAGATATTCAAAATACAAATTTTTACGTTTTCCCCAAATAATACAAAATTTTTACGATTTTCACAAACAAAAATGCGAATTTTCATGTTTTTCCCCATTTTGTTGTTGTTGCTTTTTTGCGTTTTTCCCCAAAAAAAAATTCGAATTTTCATGTTTAAAATTTTTGTTGCTTTTTTACGTTTTTCCCCAAAAAAAATACATTTTTACGTTTTTCACAAATCAAAATGCGAATTTTCAAGTTTTTCACCAAAAAATTGAAAAAAATCAATTATCAAAATTTTAGCGATTTTTTCTCAAAAAAATTGAAAAAATGCCATGAAATTTTTTTTTCGATTTTTTAACTCAAATCGTTTTTGTTGTTTGTTTGTTTGCTTAAAGATATTCAAAATACAAATTTTTACCGTTTTCCCCAAAAAATACAAATTTTTACGTTTTCCAGAAACCAAAATGCGAATTTTCATGCTTTTTCCCAAAACAATGAAAAAATTCAATAATCAAAATTTTTGCGTTTTTTTTTCAAAAAAATTGGAAAAAATGACATGAAACATTTTTTTTCGATTTTTTTTAACTCAAATCGTTTTTGTTGTTTGTTTGCTTAAAGATATTCAAAATAAATAAAAATACAAATTTTTACGTTTTTCAGAAACCAAAATGCGAATTTTCATGCTTTTTCCCCAAAAAAATTAAAAAATTCAATATTCAAAATTTTTGCGAATTTTTTTCAAAAAATATTGAAAACATACCATGAAACATTTTTTTTCGATTTTTTAATTCAAATCGTTTTTGTTGATTGTTTGTTTGCTTAATAAGATACTTTCCAAAAATACAAATTTTTTACGTTTTTCACAAACAAAAACGCGAATTTTCATGCTCTTTCCCCAAAACAATGTAAAAATTCAATATTCAAAATTTTTGCGTTTTTTTTTTCAAAAAAATGGAAAAAATGACATGAAACATTTTTTTTCGATTTTTTAACTCAAATCGTTTTATGTTGTTTGTTTGTTTGCTTAAAGATATTCAAAATACAAATTTTTACGGTTTTCCCCAAACAAAAATGCGAATTTTCAAGTTTTTTCCCAAAAAATGAAAAATATCAATAATAAAATTTTTTCAGATTTTTTTTCAAAAAAAATTGAAAAAATGCCATAAAACATTTTTTTTCGATTTTTTAACTCAAATCGTTTTTGTTGATTATTTGTTTGCTTAAAGATACTCAAAATACAAATTTTTTACGTTTTTCACAAACAAAAACTGCGAATTTTCATGCTTTTTCCCAAACACAATGTAAAAAATTCAATATTCAAAATTTTTGCGTTTTTTTTTGCAAAAAATTGGAAAAAATGACATGAAACATTTTTTTTCGATTTTTTAACTCAAATCGTTTTTGTTGTTTGTTTGTTTGCTTAAAGATATTAAAAATACAAATTTTTACGGTTTTCCCCAAAAAAATACAAATTTTTACGTTTTTCAGAAACAAAAATGCGAATTTTCATGTTTTTCCCCCAAAAGAATGAAAAAATTCAATATTAAAAATTTTTGCGTTTTTTTTTTCAAAAAAATTGAAAAAATGCCATGAAATTTTTTTTTCGATTTTTTAATTGAAATCGTTTTTGTTGATTGTTTGTTTGCTTAAAGATACTCAAAATACAAATTTTTTACGTTTTTCACAAATAAAAATGCGAATTTTCATGTTTTTCCCCCAAAAAAATGAAAAAATTCAATAATCAAAATTTTTGCGATTTTTTTTCAAAAAAATTGAAAAAATAACATAAAACATTTTATTTAGATTTTTTAACTCAAATCGCTTTTGTTGTTTGTTTGTTTGCTTAAAGATATTCAAAATACACATTTTTGCGGTTTACCCCCAAAAAATACAAATTTTTACGTTTTTCAGAAACAAAAATGCGAATTTTCATGTTTTTCCCCAAAAAAATGAAAAAATTCAATATTTAAAATTTTTGCGTTTTTTTTTCAAAAAAATTGAAAAATGCCATGAATATTTTTTTCAATTTTTTAACTCAAATCGTTTTGTTGTTTGTTTGGTTTCTTAAAGATATTCAAAATACAAATTTTTACGTTTTTCCCCAAAAATACAAAATTTTTACGATTTTCACAAACAAAAATGCGAATTTTCATGTTTTTCCCCATTTTGTTGTTTTTGCTTTTTTGCGTTTTTCCCCAAAAAAATTCGCATTTTCATGTTTTTTTGTTGTTGCTTTTTTACGTTTTTCCACAAAAAATACAAAATTTTTACGTTTTTCACAAACAAAAATGCGAATTTTCATGTTTTTCCCCATTTTGTTGTTGTTTTTTTTGCGTTTTTCCCCAAAAAAAAATTCGAATTTTTCACGTTTTTTTGTTGCTTTTTTACTTTTTTCGAAAATTTTTGCGAATTTTTTTATCAAAAAATTTGAAAAATAACATAAAACATTTTATTTCGATTTTTTAACTCAAATCGTTTTTGTTGTTTGTTTGTTTGCTTAAAGATATTCAAAATACACATTTTTACGGTTTTCCCCAAAAAATACAAATTTTTACGTTTTTCACAAACAAAAATGCGAATTTTCATGCTTTTTCCCCCAAAACAATTAAAAAATTCAATAATTCAAAATTTTTGCGATTTTTTTTTTCAAAAAAATGGAAAAAATGACATGAAACATTTTTTTTCGATTTTTTTAACTCAAATCGTTTTTGTTGTTTGTTTGTTTGCTTAAAGATATTAAAAATACAAATTTTTACAGTTTTCCCCCAAAAAAATACAAATTTTTACGTTTTTCAGAAACAAAAATGCGAATTTTCATGCTTTTTCCCCAAAAAAAATTAAAAAATTCAATATTCAAAATTTTTGCGAATTTTTTCTCAAAAAAATTGAAAAAATGACATAAACATTTTTATTTAGATTTTTTAACTCAAATCGTTTTTGTTGTTTGTTTGTTTGCTTAAAGATATTCAAAATACAAATTTTTACGGTTTTCCCCAAAAAAGTATAAAATTTTTACGTTTTTCAGAAACAAAAATGCGAATTTTCATGCTTTTTCCCAAAACAATGAAAAAATTCAATAATCAAAATTTTTGCGTTTTTTTTTTAAAAAATTGAAAAAATGTCATGAAAATTTTTTTTCGATTTTTAACTCAAATCGTTTTTGTTGTTTGTTTGTTTGCTTAAAGATATTCAAAATACACATTTTTACGGTTTACCCCAAAAAAATACAAATTTTTACGTTTTCCACAAACCAAAATGCGAATTTTCAAGTTTTTCCCCCAAAATAATGAAAAAATTCAATAATAAAAATTTTTGAGTTTTTTTTTTTCAAAAAAATTTAAAAAATGACATGAATCAATTTTTTTCGATTTTTTAACTCAAATCGTTTTTGTTGATTGTTTGTTTGCTTAAAGATACTCAAAATACAAATTTTTTACGTTTTTCACAAACAAAAATGCGAATTTTCATGCTTTTTCCCAAAAACAATGAAAAAATTCAATAATCAAAATTTTTGCGTTTTTTTTTTAAAAAAAATGGAAAATATGACATGAAACATTTTTTTCGATTTTTTAACTCAAATCGTTTTAGTTGTTTGTTTGTTTGCTTAAAGATATTCAAAATACAAATTTTTACGGTTTTCCCCAAAAAGATATAAATTTTTACGTTTTTCAGAAACAAAAATGCGAATTTTCAAGTTTTTCCCAAAAAAATTAAGAAATTCAATATTCAAAATTTTTGCGAATTTTTATGAAAAAATTTGAAAAATAACATAAAACATTTTATTTCGATTTTTTAACTCAAATCGTTTTTGTTGTTTGTTTGTTTGCTTAAAGATATTCAAAATACACATTTTTACGGTTTTCCCCAAAAAAATACAAATTTTTACGTTTTTCAGAAACAAAAATGCGAATTTTCATGTTTTTCCCCAAAAAGAATGAAAAATTCAATATTTAAAATTTTTTCGTTTTTTTTTTCAAAAAAATTGAAGAAATGCCATGAATATTTTTTTTCGATTTTTTAACTCAAATCGTTTTTGTTGTTTGTTTGGTTTCTTAAAGATATTCAATATACAAATTTTTACGGTTTTCCCCAAAAAATAAAAATTTTTACGTTTTTCAGAAACAAAAATGCGAATTTTCATGCTTTTTCCAAAAACAATGAAAAAATTCAATAATCAAAATTTTTGCGTTTTTTTTTTCAAAAAAATTGAAAAAATGCCATGAAAATTTTCTTTCGATTTTTTAACTCAAATCGTTTTTGTTGATTGTTTGTTTGCTTAAAGATATTCAAAATACAAATTTTTTACGTTTTTCACAAACCAAAATGCGAATTTTCATGCTCTTTCCCAAAACAATGTAAAAATTCAATAATCAAAATTTTTGCGTTTTTTTTTTTCAAAAAAATGGAAAAAATGACATTAAACATTTTTTTTCGATTTTTTAACTCAAATCGTTTTAGTTGTTTGTTTGTTTGCTTAAAGATATTCAAAAAATACAAATTTTTACGTTTTTCACGAAACAAAAATGCGAATTTTCAAGTTTTTCCCAAAAAGAATGAAAAAATTCAATATTTAAAATTTTTTTGTTTTTTTTTCAAAAAAATTGAAAAAATGCCATGAATATTTTTTTCGATTTTTTAACTCAAATCGTTTTTGTTGTTTGTTTGTTTGCTTAAAGATATTCAAAAATACACATTTTTACGGTTTACCCCAAAAAAATACAAATTTTTACGTTTTTCAGAAACAAAAATGCGAATTTTCATAGTTTTTCCCCCAAAAAAATGAAAAAATTCAAAATTCAAAATTTTTGCGTTTTTTTTTTAAAATTGAAAAAACGACATGAAACATTTTTTTTTCGATTTTTTAACTCAAATCGTTTTTGTTGTTTGTTTGTTTGCTTAAAGATATTAAAAATACAAATTTTTACAGTTTTCCCACAAAAATACAAATTTTTACGTTTTTCAGAAACAAAAATGCGAATTTTCATGTTTTTTCCCAAAAAAATGAAAAATTCAATAATCAAAATTTTTGCGTTTTTTTTCAAAAAAAATTGAAAAAATGTCATGAAACATTTTTTTCGATTTTTAACTCAAATCGTTTTTGTTGTTTGTTTGTTTGCTTAAAGATATTCAAAATACAAATTTTTACGGTTTTCCCCAAAAAAATACAAATTTTTACGTTTTTCACAAACCAAAATGCGAATTTTCATGTTTTTCCCCCAAAATGAATAAAAAAATTCAATAATACAAATTTTTGCGTTTTTTTTTCAAAAAAATTGAAAAAATGCCATGAATCAATTTTTTTCGATTTTTAACTCAAATCGTTTTTGTTGATTGTTTGTTTGCTTAAAGATATTCAAAATACAAATTTTTACGGTTTTCCCCAAAAAATAAAATTTTTACGTTTTTCAGAAACAAAAATGCGAATTTTCATGTTTTTTCCCAAAAAAAATTGAAAAAATTCAATATTCAAAATTTTTGCGTTTTTTTTCTCAAAAAAATTGAAAAAATGCCATGAAAATTTTTTTTCGATTTTTAACTCAAATCGTTTTTGTTGATTGTTTGTTTGCTTAAAGATATTCAAAATACAAATTTTTTTTACGTTTTTTTTTCAGAAACAAAAATGCGAATTTTCATGCTTTTTCCCAAAAAAAATGTAAAAATTCAATATTCAAAATTTTTGCGATTTTTTTTTCAAAAAAATTGGAAAAAATGCCATTAAACATTTTTTTTCGATTTTTTAACTCAAATCGTTTTAGTTGTTTGTTTGTTTGCTTAAAGATATTCAAAATACAAATTTTTACGGTTTTTCTCAGAAACAAAAATGCGAATTTTCATGTTTTTCCCCCAAAAGAATGAAAAAATTCAATATTCAAAATTTTTGCGTTTTTTTTTTCAAAAAAATTGAAAAAATGCCATGAATATTTTTTTCGATTTTTTAACTCAAATCGTTTTTGTTGTTTGTTTGGTTTCTTAAAGATATTCAAAATACAAATTTTTTACGGTTTCTCCCCAAAAAATACAAATTTTTACGTTTTTCACAAACAAAAATGCGAATTTTCATGTTTTTCCCCATTTTGTTGTTGTTGCATTTTTTGCGTTTTTTCACCAAAAAAAAATTCGCATTTTCATGTTTTTTTGTTGTTGCTATTTTTTACGTTTTTTCCCCAAAAAATACAAAATTTTTACGATTTTCACAAACAAAAAATGCGAATTTTCATGTTTTTCCCCATTTTGTTGTTGTTGCTTTTTTGCGTTTTTCCCCAAAAAAATTCGCATTTTCATGTTTTTTTGTTGTTGCTTTTTTACGTTTTTCCCCAAAAAATACAAAATTTTTACGATTTTCACAAACAAAAATCCGAATTTTCATGTTTTTCCCCAATTTTTGTTGTTGTTAGCTTTTTTGCGTTTTTTCCCCAAAAAAAAATTCGAATTTTTCATGTTTTCTTTGTTTGTTGCTTTTTTACTGTTTTTTCCCAAAAAAAATACATTTTTACGTTTTTCACAAACAAAAATGCGAATTTTCATGTTTTTCCCCAAAAAAATTAAAAAATTCAATATTAAAATTTTTGCGAATTTTTTTATGAAAAAAATTGAAAAATAACATAAAACATTTTATTTCGATTTTTTTAACTCAAATCGCTTTTTGTTGTTTGTTTGTTTGCTTAAAGATATTCAAAATACACATTTTTACGGTTTTTTCCCCAAAAAGATACAAATTTTTACGTTTTTCAGAAACAAAAATGCGAATTTTCAAGTTTTTCCCCAAAACAATGAAAAAATTCAAAATTCAAAAATTTTGCGTTTTTTTTTTTTTTAAATTGAAAAAACGACATGAAACATTTTTTTTCGATTTTTTAACTCAAATCGTTTTTGTTGTTTGTTTGTTTGCTTAAAGATATTCAAAATACAAATTTTTACAGTTTTTCGCACCAAAAATACAAATTTTTCCGTTTTTCACAAACAAAAATGCGAATTTTCATGCTTTTTCCCAAAACAATGAAAAAATTCAATAATCAAAATTTTTGCGTTTTTTTTTTCAAAAAAATTGAAAAAATGTCATGAAACATTTTTTTCGATTTTTTAACTCAAATCGTTTTTGTTGTTTGTTTGTTTGCTTAAAGATATTCAAAATACACATTTTTCGGTTTACCCCAAAAAAATACAAATTTTTACGTTTTTCACAAACCAAAATGCGAATTTTCAAGTTTTTCCCCCAAAAGAATGAAAAAATTCAATAATACAAATTTTTGAGTTTTTTTTTTCAAAAAAATTGAAAAAATGACATGAATCAATTTTTTTCGATTTTTTAATTCAAATCGTTTTTGTTGATTGTTTGTTTGCTTAAAGATACTCAAAATACAATTTTTTTACGTTTTTCACAAACAAAAATGCGAATTTTCATGCTTTTTCCCCAAAAAAAAATTAAAAAATTCAATATTCAAAATTTTTGCGAATTTTTTTAAAAAATATTGAAAAAATAACATAAAACATTTTATTTAGATTTTTTAACTCAAATCGTTTTTGTTGTTTGTTTGTTTGCTTAAAGATATTCAAAATACAAATTTTTACGGTTTTCCCCCAAAAAATACAAATTTTTACGTTTTTCAGAAACAAAAATGCGAATTTTCATGCTTTTTCCCCAAAAACAATGAAAAAATTCAAAAATCAATATTTTTGCGTTTTTTTTTCAAAAAAATTGAAAATATGCCATGAAAATTTTCTTTCGATTTTTAACTCAAATCGTTTTTGTTGTTTGTTTGTTTGCTTAATTATATTAAAAATACAAATTTTTACGGTTTTCGCCCCAAAAATACAAATTTTTACGTTTTTCAGAAACAAAAATGCGAATTTTCATGTTTTTCCCCAAAAAAATTAAAAAATTCAATATTCAAAATTTTTGCGAATTTTTATGAAAAAATTTGAAAAATAACATAAAACATTTTATTTAGATTTTTTTAACTCAAATCGCTTTTGTTGTTTGTTTGTTTGCTTAAATATATTCAAAATACACATTTTTGCGGTTTACCCCAAAAAAATACAAATTTTTACGTTTTTCAGAAACAAAAATGCGAATTTTCAAGTTTTTCCCCCAATAGAATGAAAAAATTCAATAATAAAAATTTTTGAGTTTTTTTTTTCAAAAAAATTGAAAAAATGCCATGACAATTTTTTTTCGATTTTTTAATTGAAATGGTTTTTGTTGATTGTTTGTTTGCTTAAAGATACTCAAAATACAAATTTTTTACGTTTTTCACAAACAAAAATGCGAATTTTTATGCTTTTTCCCAAAACAATGAAAAAATTCAATAATCAAAATTTTTGGTTTTTTTTTTCAAAAAATGGAAAAATAACATGAAACATTTTTTTTTGATTTTTTAACTCAAATCGTTTTAGTTGTTTGTTTGTTTGCTTAAAGATATTAAAAATAAAAATTTTTACGGTTTTCGCCCCAAAAATACAAATTTTTACGTTTTTCAGAAACAAAAATGCGAATTTTCATGCTTTTTCCCCAAAAAAATTAAAAAATTCAATTTTTAAAATTTTTGCGAATTTTTTTTAAAAAATATTGAAAAAATAACATAAACCATTTTATTTAGATTTTTTAACTCAAATCGTTTTTTTTGTTTGATTGTTTGCTTAAAGATATTCTAAATACAAATTTTTACGGTTTTCCCCAAAAAAGTATAAAATTTTTACGTTTTTCAGAAACAAAAATGCGAATTTTCATGCTTTTTCCCAAAACAATGAAAAAATTCAATAATCAGTATTTGTGCGTTTTTTTTCAAAAAAATTGAAAAAATTACATAAAACATTTTTTTTCGATTTTTTAATTCAAATCGTTTTTGTTGATTGTTTGTTTGCTTAAATATATTCAAAATACACATTTTTGCGGTTTACCCCAAAAAAATACAAATTTTTACGTTTTTCCCCAAAAAAATACAAATTTTTACGTTTTTCAGAAACAAAAATGCGAATTTTCAAGTTTTTCCCCCAAAAGAATGAAAAAATTCAATAATAAAAATTTTTGAGTTTTTTTTTTCAAAAAAATTGAAAAAATGCCATGAAATTTTTTTTTCGATTTTTTAATTGAAATGGTTTTTGTTGAGTGTTTGTTTGCTTAAAGATACTCAAAATACAAATTTTTTACGTTTTTCACAAACAAAAATGCGAATTTTCAAGTTTTTCCCCCAAAAGAATGAAAAAATTCAATAATAAAAATTTTTGAGTTTTTTTTTTCAAAAAAATGGAAAAAATAACATAAAACATTTTATTTAGATTTTTTAACTCAAATCGCCTTTGTTGTTTGTTTGTTTGCTTAAATATATTCAAAATACACATTTTTGCGGTTTACCCCAAAAAATACAAATTTTTACGTTTTTCAGAATCAAAAATGCGAATTTTCAAGTTTTTCCCCCAAAAGAATGAAAAAATTCAATATTTACAATTTTTCCGTTTTTTTTTTTCAAAAAAATTGAAGAAATGCCATGAATATTTTTTTCAATTTTTTAAGTCAAATCGTTTTTGTTGTTTGTTGGTTTCTTAAAGATATTCAATATACAAATTTTTACGTTTTTCCCCAAATAATACAAAATTTTTACGATTTTCACAAACAAAAATGCGAATTTTCATGTTTTTTCCCCATTTTGTTGTTGTTGCTTTTTTGCGTTTTTCCCCAAAAAAAAATTCGCATTTTCATGTTTTTTTTGTTGTTGCTTTTATACGTTTTTCCACAAAAAATACAAAATTTTTACGATTTTCACAAACAAAAATGCGAATTTTCATGTTTTTCCCCATTTTGTTGTTGTTGCTTTTTTGCGTTTTTCCCCAAAAAAATTCGAATTTTTACGTTTTTTTGTTGTTGCTTTTTTACGTTTTTTCCGAAAAATTTTTGCGAATTTTTATGAAAAAATTTGAAAAATAACATAAAAGATTTTATTTAGATTTTTTAACTCAAATCGCCTTTGTTGTTTGTTTGTTTGCTTAAATATATTCAAAATACACATTTTTGCGGTTTTCCCAAAAAAATACAAATTTTTACGTTTTTCAGAAACAAAAATGCGAATTTTCAAGTTTTTCCCCCAAAAGAATAAAAAAATTCAATATTTAAAATTTTTGCATTTTTTTTTTTCAAAAAAATGGAAAAAATGACATTAAACATTTTTTTTTCGATTTTTTAACTCAAATCGTTTTAGTTGTTTGTTTGTTTGCTTAAAGATATTCAAAATACAAATTTTTACGGTTTTCCCCAAAAAACACAAATTTTTACGTTTTTCAGAAACAAAAATGATTATTTTCAAGTTTTTCCCCCAATAGAATGAAAAAATTCAATAATAAAAATTTTTGAGTTTTTTTTTTCAAAAAAATTGAAAATATGCCATGACAATTTTTTTTCGATTTTTTAATTGAAATGGTTTTTGTTGATTGTTTGTTTGCTTAAAGATACTCAAAATACAAATTTTTTACGTTTTTCACAAACAAAAATGCGAATTTTCATGTTTTTTCCCAAAACAATGAAAAAATTCAATATTCAAAATTTTTGCGAATTTTTTTAAAAAATATTGAAAAAATAACATAAAACATTTTATTTAGATTTTTTAATTCAAATCGTTTTTATTGATTGTTTGTTTGCTTAAAGATACTCAAAATACAAATTTTTTACGTTTTTCACAAACCAAAATGCGAATTTTCATGCTTTTTCCCAAAACAATGAAAAAATTCAATAATCAATATTTTTGCGTTTTTTTTTCAAAAAAATTGAAAAAATGCCATGAAAATTTTCTTTCGATTTTTTAACACAAATTGTTTTTGTTGTTTGTTTGTTTGCTTAAAGATATTCAAAATACACATTTTTGCGGTTTTCGCCACAAAAAATACAAATTTTTACGTTTTTCACAAACCAAAATGCGAATTTTCATGCTTTTTCCCCAAAAAAATTAAAAAATTCAATATTTAAAATATTTGCGTTTTTTTTCAAAAAAAATTCGAATTTTCATATTTTTTTGTTGTTGCTTTTTTACGTTTCCCCCAAAAAAAAAAACAAAATTTTTACGTTTTTCATATTTAAAATATTTGGGTTTTTTTCCAAAAAATTTCGAATTTTCATGTTATTTTGTTGTTGTTTTTTTACGTTTTTCCCCAAAAAAATACAAAATTTTTACGGTTTTCACAAACCAAAATGCGAATTTTCATGTCTATTCCCAAAAAAATTAAGAAATTCAATATTCAAAATTTTTGAGTTTTTTTTCTCAAAAAGTTGAAGAAATGCCATGAACATTTTTTAACTCAAATCGTTTTTGTTGTTTGTTTGTTTGCTTAAAGATATTCCAAATACAAATTTTTACGTTTTTCAGAAACAAAAATGCGAATTTTCATGTTTTTCCCCAAAAAAATTAAGAAATTCAATATTCAAAATTTTTGCGAATTTTTATGAAAAAATTTGAAAAATAAAATAAAACATTTTATTTAGATTTTATAACTCAAATCGCCTTTGTTGTTTGTTTGTTTGCTTAAATATATTCAAAATACACATTTTTACGGTTTTCCCCAAAAAGATACAAATTTTTACGTTTTTCAGAAACAAAAATGCGAATTTTTAAGTTTTTCCCCCAAAACAATGAAAAAATTCAAAATTCAAAAATTTTGCGTTTTTTTTTTTAAAAAAATTGAAAAACGTGCCATGAAAATTTTCTTTCGATTTTTAACACAAATCGTTTTTGTTGATTGTTTGTTTGCTTAAAGATACACAAAATACAAATTGTTTACGTTTTTCACAATCAAAAATGCGAATTTTCAAGTTTTTCCCCCAAAAGAATGAAAAATATAATAATAAATTTTTTTTAGTTTTTTTTTCAAAAAAATTGAAAAAATTACATAAAACATTTTTTTTTCGATTTTTTAATTCAAATCGTTTTTGTTGATTGTTTGTTTGCTTAAAGATACTCAAAATACAAATTTTTTACGTTTTTCACAAACAAAAATGCGAATTTTCATGCTTTTTCCCAAAACAATGAAAAAATTCAATAATCAAAATTTTTGCGTTTTTTTTCAAAAAAATGGAAAAAATGACATTAAACATTTTTTTTCGATTTTTTAACTCAAATCGTTTTAGTTGTTTGTTTGTTTGCTTAAAGATATTCAAAATACAAATTTTTACGGTTTTCCCCAAAAAATACAAATTTTTTACGTTTTTCACAAACAAAAATGCGAATTTTCATGGTTTTTCCCAAAACAATGAAAAAATTCAATAATCAAAATTTTTGGTTTTTTTTTTAAAAAAAATGGAAAAAATAACATGAAACATTTTTTTTCGATTTTTTAACTCAAATCGTTTTAGTTGTTTGTTTGTTTGCTTAAAGATATTAAAAATACAAATTTTTACGGTTGTCGCCCCAAAAATACAAATTTTTACGTTTTTCAGAAACAAAAATGCGAATTTTCATGCTTTTTCCCCAAAAAAAATTAAAAAATTCAATATTCAAAATTTTTGCGAATTTTTTTAAAAAATATTGAAAAAATAACATAAAACATTTTATTTAGATTTTTTAATTCAAATCGTTTTTATTGATTGTTTGTTTGCTTAAAGATACTCAAAATACAAATTTTTTACGTTTTTCACAAACCAAAATGCGAATTTTCATGCTTTTTCCCAAAACAATGAAAAAATTCAAAAATCAATATTTTTGCGTTTTTTTTCAAAAAAATTGAAAAAATGCCATGAAAATTTTCTTTCGATTTTTAACACAAATTGTTTTTGTTGTTTGTTTGTTTGCTTAAAGATATTCAAAATACAAATTTTTACGGTTTTCCCCAAAAAAATACAAAAAAATTAAGTAATTCAATATTCAAAATTTTTGAGTTTTTTTTCTCAAAAAGTTGAAGAAATGCCATGAACATTTTTTAACTCAAATCGTTTTTGTTGTTTGTTTGTTTGCTTAAAGATATTCCAAATACAAACTTTTACGTTTTGCAGAAACAAAAATGCGAATTTTCATGTTTTTCCCCAAAAAAATTAAGAAATTCAATATTCAAAATTTTTGCGAATTTTTATGAAAAAATTTGAAAAATAAAATAAAACATTTTATTTAGATTTTATAACTCAAATCGCCTTTGTTGTTTGTTTGTTTGCTTAAATATATTCAAAATACACATTTTTGCGGTTTACCCCAAAAAAATACAAATTTTTACGTTTTTCAGAAACAAAAATGCGAATTTTCAAGTTTTTCCCCCAAAAGAATAAAAAAATTCAATATTTAAAATTTTTTCGTTTTTTTTTTCCAAAAAAATTGAAGAAATGCCATGAATATTTTTTTCAATTTTTTAACTCAAATCGTTTTGTTGTTTGTTTGGTTTCTTAAAGATATTCAATATACAAATTTTTACGGTTTTCCCCAAAAAATACAAATTTTTACGATTTTCACAAACAAAAATGCGAATTTTCATGTTTTTCCCCATTTTGTTGTTGTTGCTTTTTTGCGTTTTTCCCCAAAAAAATTCGCATTTTCATGTTTTTTTGTTGTTGCTTTTTTACGGTTTTCCCCAAAAAATACAACATTTTTACGATTTTCACAAACAAAAATGCGAATTTTCATGTTTTTCCCCATTTTGTTGTTGTTGCTTTTTTTGCGTTTTTCCCCAAAAAAAATTCGAATTTTCATGTTTTTTTGTGGTTGCTTTTTTACGTTTTTTCCCAAAAAAATACATTTTTACGTTTTTCACAAACCAAAATGCGAATTTTCATGTTTTTCCCAAAAAAAAATTAAGAAATTCAATATTAAAAATTTTTGCGAATTTTTATGAAAAAATTTGAAAAATAACATAAAACATTTTATTTAGATTTTTTAACTCAAATCGCTTTTGTTGTTTGTTTGTTTGCTTAAATATATTCAAAATACACATTTTTACGGTTTTCCCCAAAAAGATACAAATTTTTACGTTTTTCAGAAACAAAAATGCGAATTTTTAAGTTTTTCCCCCAAAACAATGAAAAAATTCAAAGTTCAAAAATTTTGCGTTTTTTTTTTAAAAAAATTGAAAAAACGACATGAAACATTTTTTTTCGATTTTTTAACTCAAATCGTTTTAGTTGTTTGTTTGTTTGCTTAAAGATATTAAAAATACAAATTTTTACAGTTTTCGCCCCAAAAATACAAATTTTTCCGTTTTTCAGAAACAAAAATGCGAATTTTCATGCATTTTCCCCAAAAAAAATTAAAAAATTCAATATTCAAAATTTTTGCGAATTTTTTTTTAAAAATATTGAAAAAATAACATAAACCATTTTATTTAGATTTTTTTAACTCAAATCGTTTTTTTTGTTTGATTGTTTGCTTAAAGATATTCTAAATGCAAATTTTTACAGTTTTCCCCAAAAAAGTATAAAATTTTTACGTTTTTCAGAAACAAAAATGAGAATTTTCATGCTTTTTCCCAAAACAATGAAAAAATTCAATAATCAGTATTTTCGCGTTTTTTTTTCAAAAAAATTGAAAAAATGTCATGAAAATTTTTTTCGATTTTTATCACAAATCGTTTTTGTTGTTTGTTTGTTTGCTTAAATATATTCAAAATACACATTTTTCGGTTTACCCCAAAAAAATACAAATTTTTACGTTTTTCACAAACCAAAATGCGAATTTTCAAGTTTTTCCCCGAATTTTTAAAAAAATATTGAAAAAATAACATAAAACATTTTATTTAGATTTTTTAACTCAAATCGTTTTTGTTTTTTGTTTGTTTGCTTAAAGATATTAAAAATACAAATTTTTACGTTTTTCAGAAACAAAAATGCGAATTTTCATGCTTTTTCCAAAAACAATGAAAAAATTCAAAAATCAATATTTTTTTGTTTATTTTAAAAAAAAATTGAAAAGGTGCCATGAAAATTTTCTTTCGATTTTTAACACAAATCGTTTTCGTTGATTGTTTGTTTGCTTAAAGATACACAAAATACAAATTGTTTACGTTTTTCACAATCAAAAATGCGAATTTTCAAGTTTTTCCCCCAAAAGAATGAAAAATATAATAATAAAATTTTTTTAGTTTTTTTTTCAAAAAAATTGATAAAATGACATAAAACATTTTTTTTCGATTTTTTAATTCAAATCGTTTTTGTTGATTGTTTGTTTGCTTAAAGATACTCGAAATACAAATTTTTTACGTTTTTCACAAACAAAAGTTCGAATTTTCATGCTCTTTCCCAAAACAATGTAAAAATTCAATAATCAAAATTTTTGCGTTTTTTTTTTTTTAAATGGAAAAAATGACATGAAACCTTTTTTTTCGATTTTTTAACTCAAATCGTTTTAGTTGTTTGTTTGTTTGCTTAAAGATATTAAAAATACAAATTTTTACCGTTGTCTCCCCAAAAATACAAATTTTTACGTTTTGCAGAAACAAAAATGCGAATTTTCATGTTTTTCCCCAAAAAATTAAGAAATTCAATATTCAAAATTTTTGCGAATTTTTATGAAAAAATTTGAAAAGTAACATAAAACATTTTATTTAGATTTTTTAACTCAAATCGCCTTTGTTGTTTGTTTGTTTGCTTAAATATATTCAAAATACACATTTTTGCGGTTTTCGCCCCAAAAAATACAAATTTTTACGTTTTTCACAAACCAAAATGCGAATTTTCATGCTTTTTCCCCAAAAAAATTAAAAAATTCAATATTTAAAAATTTTTCGTTTTTTTTTTCAAAAAAATTGAAGAAATGCCATGAATATTTTTTTCAATTTTTTAACTAAAATCGTTTTGTTGTTTGTTTGGTTTCTTAAAGATATTCAATATACAAATTTTTACGGTTTTCCCCAAAAAATACCAATTTTTACAATTTTCACAAACAAAAATGCGAATTTTCATGTTTTTCCCCATTTTGTTGTTGTTGCTTTTTTGCGTTTTTCCCCAAAAAAAATTCGCATTTTCATGTTTTTTGTTGTTGCTTTTTTACGTTTTTCCCCAAAAAATACAAAATTTTTACGTTTTTCACAAACAAAAATGCGAATTTTCATGTTTTTCCCCATTTTGTTGTTGTTGCTTTTTTGCGTTTTTTCCCCAAAAAAAATTCGCATTTTCATGTTTTTTTGTTGTTGCTTTTTTACGTTTTTTCCCCAAAAAATACAACATTTTTACGTTTTTCACAAACAAAAATGCGAATTTTCATGTTTTTCCCCATTTTGTTGTTATTGCTTTTTTGCGTTTTTCCCCAAAAAAAAATTCGAATTTTCATGTTTTTTTTTTGTTGCTTTTTTACGTTTTTCCCCAAAACAATACAAAATTTTTACGGTTTTCACAAACCAAAATGCGAATTTTCATGTCTATACCCAAAAAAATTAAGAAATTCAATATTCAAAATTTTTGAGTTTTTTTTCTCAAAAAGTTGAAGAAATGCCATGAACATTTTTTTAAATTTTTTAACTCAAATCGTTTTGTTGTTTGTTTGGTTTCTTAAAGATATTCAATATACAAATTTTTACGGTTTTCCCCAAAAAATACAAATTTTTACGATTTTCACAAACAAAAATGCGAATTTTCATGTTTTTCCCCATTTTGTTGTTGTTGCTTTTTTGCGTTTACCCTCAAAAAAAATTCGCATTTTCATGTTTTTTTGTTGTTGCTTTTTTACGTTTTCCCCAAAAAATACAAAATTTTTACGATTTTCACAAACATAAATGCGAATTTTCATGTTTTTCCCCATTTTGTTGTTGCTTTTTTGCGTTTTTCCCCAAAAAAAATTCGAATTTTCATGTTTTTTTTGTTGTTGCTTTTTTACGTTTTTCCCCAAAAAAATGCAAAATTTTTACGGTTTTCACAAACCAAAATGCGAATTTTCATGTCTATTCCCAAAAAAATTAAGAAATTCAATATTCAACATTTTTGAGTTTTTTTTCTCAAAAAGTTGAAGAAATGCCATAAACATTTTTATTAATTTTTTAACTCAAATCGTTTTTGTTGTTTGTTTGTTTGCTTAAATATATTCAAAATATACATTTTTGCGGTTTACCCCAAAAAAATACAAATTTTTACGTTTTTCAGAAACAAAAATGCGAATTTTCAAGTTTTTCCCCCAAAAGAATGAAAAAATGCAATATTTAAAATTTTTTCGTTTTTTTTTCAAAAAAATTGAAGAAATGCCAGAATATTTTTTTCAATTTTTTAACTCAAATCGTTTTGTTGTTTGTTTGGTTTCTTAAAGATATTCAATATACAAATTTTTACGGTTTTCCCCAAAAAAACACAAATTTTTACGTTTTTCAGAAACAAAAATGCGAATTTTCAAGTTTTTCCCCCAAAAGAATGAAAAAATTCAATAATAAAAATTTTTGCGAATTTTTTTAAAAAATATTGAAAAAATAACATAAAACATTTTATTTAGATTTTTTAATTCAAATCGTTTTTGTTGATTGTTTGTTTGCTTAAAGATACTCAAAATACAAATTTTTTACGTTTTTCACAAACCAAAATGCGAATTTTCATGCTTTTTCCCAAAACAATGAAAAAATTTAATAATCAATATTTTTGCGTTTTTTTTTCAAAAAAATTGAAAAAATGCCATGAAAATTTTCTTTCGATTTTTAACAAATCGTTTTTGTTGTTTGTTTGTTTGCTTAAAGATATTCAAAATACACATTTTTGCGGTTTTCGCCCCAAAAAATACAAATTTTTACGTTTTTCACAAACCAAAATGCGAATTTTCATGCTTTTTCCCCAAAAAAATTTAAAAATTGAATATTTAAAATATTTGCGTTTTTTTTTTTTTTAAATTCGAATTTTCATGTTTTTTTGTTGGTGCTTTTTTACGTTTTCCCCCAAAAAAATACAAAATTTTTACGTTTTTCAAATTTAAAATATTTGGGTTTTTTTTCAAAAAAATTCGAATTTTCATGTTATTTTGTTGGTGCTTTTTTACGTTTTTCTCCAAACAAATACAACATTTTTACGGTTTTCACAAACCAAAATGCGAATTTTCATGTCTATTCCCCAAAAAAATTAAGAAATTCAATATTCAAAATTTTTGAGTTTTTTTTTCTCAAATAGTTGAAGAAATGCCATGAACATTTTTTTTTTAATTTTTTAACTCAAGTCGTTTTTGTTGTTTGTTTTTTGCTTAAAGATATTTCAAATACAAATTTTTACGTTTTTGCAGAAACAAAAATGCGAATTTTCATGTTTTTCCCCAAAAAAATTAAGAAATTCAATATTCAAAATTTTTGCGAATTTTTATGAAAAAATTTGAAAAAATAACATAAAAAATTTTATTTAGATTTTTTAACTCAAATCGTTTTTGTTGTTTGTTTGTTTGCTTAAATATATTCAAAATACACATTTTTGCGGTTTACCCCAAAAAAATACAAATTTTTACGTTTTTCAGAAACAAAAATGCGAATTTTCAAGTTTTTCCCCAAAAAAATGAAAAAATTCAATATTTAAAATTTTTTCGTTTTTTTTTCAAAAAAATTGAAGAAATGCCATGAATATTTTTTTCAATTTTTTAACTCAAATCGTTTTGTTGTTTGTTTGGTTTCTTAAAGATATTCAATATACAAATTTTTACGGTTTTCCCCAAAAAATACAAATTTTTACGATTTTCACAAACAAAAATGCGAATTTTCATGTTTTTCCCCATTTTGTTGTTGTTGCTTTTTGCGTTTTTTCCTAAAAAAATTCGCATTTTCATGTTTTTTTGTTGTTGCTTTTTTTACGTTTTTTACAAAAACAAAAGTGTGAATTTTCATGTTTTTCCCCATTTTGTTGTTGTTGCTTTTTTGCGTTTTTCCCCAAAAAAAATCGAATTTTCATGTTTTTTTGTTGTTGCTTTTTTACGTTTTTCCCCAAAAAAATACATTTTTACGTTTTTCACAAATCTAAATGCAAATTTTCATGTTTTTCACCAAAAAATTGAAAAAAATCAATTATCAAAATTTTAGCGATTTTTTCTCAAAAAAATTGAAAAAATGCCATGAAAATTTTCTTTCGATTTTTAACTCAAATCGCCTATGTTGTTTGTTTGTTTGCTTAAAGATATTAAAAATACAAATTTTTACGTTTTTCAGAAATAAAAATGCGAATTTTCATTCTTTTTCCCCAAAAAAAATTAAAAAATTCAATATTTAAAATATTTGCGTTTTTTTTTAAAAAAAAATCGAATTTTCATGTTTTTTTGTTGTTGCTTTTTTACGTTTTCACCCAAAAAAATACAAAATTTTTACGTTTTTCATATTTAAAATATTTGGGTTTTTTTTCAAAAAAATTCGAATTTTCATGTTATTTTGTTGTTGCTTTTTTACGTTTTTCCCCAAAAAAATACAAAATTTTTACGTTTTTCAGAAACAAAAATGCGAATTTTCATGTTTTTCCCGTTTTTTTTTTCAAAAAAATTGAAGAAATGCCATGAATATTTTTTTCAATTTTTTAACTCAAATCGTTTTGTTGTTTGTTTGGTTTCTTAAAGATATTCAATATACAAATTTTTATGGTTTTACCCAAAAAATACAAATTTTTACGATTTTCACAAACAAAAATGCGAATTTTCATGTTTTTCCCCATTTTGTTGTTGTTGCTTTTTTGCGTTTTTCCCCAAAAAAAATTCGCATTTTCATGTTTTTTTGTTGTTTCTTTTTTACGTTTTTCCCCTAAAAAATACATTTTTACGTTTTTCACAAATCAAAATGCAAATTTTCAAGTTTTTCACCAAAAAATTAAAAAAAATCAATTATCAAAATTTTAGCGATTTTTTCTCAAAAAAATTTAAAAAATGCCATGAAATTTTTTTTTCGATTTTTAACTCTAATCGTTTTTGTTGTTTGTTTGTTTGCTTAAAGATATTCAAAATACGAATTTTTACCGTTTTCCCCAAAAAAATACAAATTTTTACGTTTTTCACAAACCAAAATGCGAATTCTCATGCTTTTTCCCAAAACAATGAAAGAATTCAATAATCAAAATTTTTGCGTTTTTTTTTTCAAAAAAATGAAAAAAATGACATGAAATATTTTTTTCGATTTTTTTAACTCAAATCGTTTTAGTTGTTTGTTTGTTTGCTTAAAGATATTAAAAATACAAATTTTTACGTTTTTCAGAAACAAAAATGCGAATTTTCATGCTTTTTCCCCAAAAAAAATAAAAAATTCAATATTCAAAATGTTTGCGAATTTTATTAAAAAATATTGAAAATATAACATAAAACATTTTATTTAGATTTTTTAACTCAAATCATTTTTGTTGCTTGTTTGTTTGCTTAAAGATATTCAAAATACAAATTTTTACGGTTTTCCCCCAAAAATACAAATTTTTACGATTTTCACAAACAAAAATGCGAATTTTCATGCTTTTTTTCCAAAACAATTAAAAAATTCAATATTTAAAATTTTTGCGTTTTTTTCTCAAAAAAATTGAAAAGGTGCCATGAAAATTTTCTTTCGATTTTTAACACAAATCGTTTTTGTTGATTGTTTGTTTGCTTAAAGATACTCAAAATACAAATTTTTACGTTTTTCAGAAACAAAAATGCGAATTTTCAAGTTTTTCCCCAAAAGAATGAAAAAATTCAATAATAAAAATTTTTGAGTTTTTTTTTTCAATAAAATTGAAAAAATGCCATGATAATTTTTTTCGATTTTTTAATTCAAATCGTTTTTGTTGATTGTTTGTTTGCTTAAAGATACTCAAAATACAAATTTTTACGTTTTTCAGAAACAAAAATGCGAATTTTCAAGTTTTTCCCCCAAAAGAATGAAAAAATTCAATATTTAAAATTATTTAGTTTTTTTTTCAAAAAAATTGAAAAAATGCCATGATAATTTTTTTTCGATTATTTAATTCAAATCGTTTTTGTTAATTGTTTGTTTGCTTAAAGATACTCAAAATACAAATTTTTTACGTTTTTCACAAACAAAAACTCGAATTTTCATGCTTTTTCCCAAAACAATGAAAAAATGAATAATCAAAATTTTTGCGTTTTTTTTTCAAAAAAATGGAAAAAATGACATGAAACATTTTTTTTCGATTTTTTAACTCAAATCGTTTTTGTTGTTTGTTTGTTTGCTTAAAGATATTCAAAATACAAATTTTTACGGTTTTCCCCAAAAAATACAAATTTTTACGATTTTCACAAACAAAAATCCGAATTTTCATGTTTTTCCCCATTTTGTTGTTGTTGCTTTTTTGCGTTTTTCCCTAAAAAAAATTCGCATTTTCATGTTTTTTTGTTGTTGCTTTTTTACGTTTTTCCCCAAAAAATACATTTTTACGTTTTTCACAAATCAAAATGCAAATTTTCAAGTTTTTCACCAAAAAATTGAAAAAAATCAATTATCAAAATTTTAGCGATTTTTTCTCAAAAAAAATTGAAAAAATGCCATGAAATTTTTTTTTCGATTTATAACTCTAATCGTTTTTGTTGTTTGTTTGTTTGCTTAAAAATATTCAAAATACGAATTTTTACCGTTTTCCCCAAAAAAATATAAATTTTTACGTTTTTCAGAAACAAAAATGCGAATTTTCAAGTTTTTCCCCCAAAAGAATGAAAAAATTCAATAATCAATATTTTTGCGTTTTTTTTTAAAGAAATTGAAAAGGTGCCATGAAAATTTTCTTTCGATTTTTAACACAAATCGTTTTTGTTGATTGTTTGTTTGCTTAAAGATACTCAAAATACAAATTTTTTACGTTTTTCACAAACAAAAATGCGAATTTTCAAGTTTTTCCCCCAAAAGAATGAAAAAATTCAATAATAAAAATTTTTGAGTTTTTTTTTTCAAAAAAACTGAAAAAATGACATGAAACATTTTTTTTCGATTTTTTAATTCAAAACGTTTTTGTTGATTGTTTGTTTGCTTAAAGATACTCAAAATACAAATTTTTTACGTTTTTCACAAACAACAATTCGAATTTTCATGCTCTTTCCCAAAACAATGAAAAAATTCAATAATCAAAATTTTTGCGTTTTATTTTTAAAAAAAATGGAAAAAATGACATAAAACATTTTTTTTTCGATTTTTTAAGTCAAATCGTTTTAGTTGTTTGTTTGTTTGCTTAAAGATATTAAAAATACAAATTTTTACGTTTTTCAGAAACAAAAATGCGAATTTTCATGCATTTTCCCCAAAAAAAATTAAAAATTTATATTCAAAATTGCTGCGAATTTTTTTAAAAAATATTGAAAAAATAACATAAAACATTTTATTTAGATTTTTTAACGCAAATCGCCTTTGTTGTTTATTTTTTGCTTAAATATATTCAAAATACACATTTTTGCGGTTTACCTCAAAAAAATACAAATTTTTACGTTTTTCAGAAACAAAAATGCGAATTTTCATGTTTTTTCCCAAAAAAAATTAAATTATAATAATAATAATATGCAAATATTTTAAATATTGAATTTTTTAATTTTTTTGGGAAAAAGCATGAAAATTCGCATTTTGGTATGTGAAAAACGTACAAATTTGTATTTTTTGGGGCGAAAACCGCAAAAATGTGTATTTTGAATATCTTTAAGCAAACAAACAATCAACTAAACCGATTTGTTAAAAATCGAAAGAAAATTTTCATGGCATTTTTTTAATTTTTTTGAAAAAAAAAACCCAAAAATATTGATTATTGAATTTTTTCATTGTTTTGGGAAAAAGCATGAAAATTCGAATTTTTGTTTGTGAAAAACGTAAAAAATTTGTATTTTGAGTATCTTTAAGCAAACAAACAATCAACAAAAACGATTTGAATTAAAAAATCGAAAAAAATGTTTTGTCATTTTTCAATTTTTTTGAAAAAAAAACTAAAAAAAATTATTATTATATTTTTCATTCTTTTGGGGGAAAAAGCATGAAAATTCGCATTTTGGTATGTGAAAAACGTACAAATTTGTATTTTTTGGGGCGAAAACCGCAAAAATGTGTATTTTGAATATCTTTAAGCAAACAAACAATCAACTAAACCGATTTGTTAAAAATCGAAATAAAATTTTCATGGCACCTTTTCAATTTTTTTGAAAAAAAAACGCAAAAATATTGATTATTGAATTTTTTCATTGTTTTTGGAAAAAGCATGAAAATTCGCATTTTTGTTTCTGAAAAATGTAAAAATTTGTATTTTTTGGGGAAAACCGTAAAAAGCAACAACAAAAAAACATGAAAATGCGAATTTTTTTTGGGGAAAAACGCAAAAAAGCAACAACAACAAAATGGGGAAAAACATGAAAATTCGCATTTTTGTTTGTGAAAATCGTAAAAATTTGTATTTTTTGGAGTAAAACCATAAAAATTTGTATATTGAATATCTTTAAGAAACCAAACAAACAACAAAACGATTTGAGTTAAAAAATTGAAAAAAAATATTCATGGCATTTCTTCAATTTTTTTTGAAAAAAAAAACGAAAAAAATTTTAAATATTGAATTTTTTCATTCTTTTTGGGGAAAAACTTGAAAATTCGCATTTTTGTTTCTGAAAAACGTAAAAATTTGTATTTTTTTGGGGTAAACCGCAAAAATGTGTATTTTGAATATATTTAAGCAAAAAAACAAACAACAAAGGCGATTTGAGTTAAAAAATCTAAATAAAATGTTTTATGTTATTTTTCAAATTTTTTCATAAAAATTCGCAAAAATTTTGAATATTGAATTTCTTAATTTTTTTTGGGAAAAACATGAAAATTCGCATTTTTGTTTCTGAAAAACGTAAAAATTTGCATTTTGAATATCTTTTAGCAAACAAACAAACAACAAAAACGATTTGAGTTAAAAAATTGAAAAAAATGTTCATGGCATTTCTTCAACTTTTTGAGAAAAAAAACTCAAAAATTTTGAATATTGAATTTCTTAATTTTTTTGGGAATAGACATAAAAATTCGCATTTTGGTTTGTGAAAACCGTAAAAATTTTTTATTTTTTTGGGGAAAAACGTAAAAAAGCAAAAACAAAAAAACAAGAAAATTCGAATTTTTTTGAAAAAAAAACGCAAATATTTTAAATATGAAAAACGTACAAATTTTGTATTTTTTTGGGGAAAAACGTAAAAAAGCAACAACAAAAAAACATGAAAATTCGAATTTTTTTGAAAAAAAAACGCAAATATTTTAAATATTGAATTTTTTAATTTTTTTGGGGAAAAAGCATGAAAATTCGCATTTTGGTTTGTGAAAAACGTAAAAATTTGTATTTTTGGGGCGAAAACCGCAAAAATGTGTATTTTGAATATCTTTAAGCAAACAAACAAACAACAAAGGCGATTTGAGTTAAAAAATCTAAATAAAATGTTTTATGTTATTTTTCAAATTTTTTCATAAAAATTCGCAAAAATTTTGAATATTGAGTTTCTTAATTTTTTTGGGGAAAAACATGAAAATTCGCATTTTTGTTTCTGAAAAACGTAAAAATTTTGTATTTTTTTGGGGAAAAACGTAAAAAAGCAACAACAAAATAACATGAAAATTCGAATTTTTTTTTGAAAAAAAACCCAAATATTTTAAATATGAAAAACGTAAAAATTTTGTATTTTTTGGGTGAAAACGTAAAAAAGCAACAACAAAAAAACATGAAAATTCGATTTTTTTAAAAAAAAAAAGCAAATATTTTAAATATTGAATTTTTTAATTTTTTGGGGAAAAAGCATGAAAATTCGCATTTTGGTATGTGAAAAACGTACAAATTTGTATTTTTTTGGGGCGAAAACCGCAAAAATGTGTATTTTTAATATCTTTAAGCAAACAAACAATCAACAAAAACGATTTGAATTAAAAAATCGAAAAAAATGTTTTTGTCATTTTTTCAATTTTTTTGAAAAAAAAACTAAAAAAATTTATTATTATATTTTTCATTCTTTTGGGGGAAAAACTTGAAAATTCGTATTTTTGTTTGTGAAAAACGTAAAACATTTGTATTTTGAGTATCTTTAAGCAAACAAACAATCAACAAAAACGATTTGTGTTAAAAATCGAAAGAAAATTTTCATGGCACCTTTTCAATTTTTTTGAAAAAAAAAAACGCAAAAATATTGATTATTGAATTTTTTCATTGTTTTTGGAAAAAGCATGAAAATTCGCATTTTTGTTTCTGAAAAATGTAAAAATTTGTATTTTGAATATCTTTAAGCAAACAAACAAACAACTAAAACGATTTGAGTTAAAAAATCGAAAAAAAATGTATCATGTCATTTTTTCCATTTTTTTGAAAAAAAAAACGCAAAAATTTTGATTATTGAATTTTTTTATTGTTTTGGGAAAGAGTATGAAAATTCGAATTTTTTGTTTGTGAAAAACGTAAAAAATTTGTATTTTGAGTATCTTTAAGCAAACAAACAATCAACAAAAACGTTTTGAATTAAAAAATCGAAAAAAAATGTTTTATGTCATTTTTTCAATTTTTTTTGAAAAAAAAAAACTCAAAAATTTTTATTATTGAATTTTTTCATTCTTTTGGGGGAAAAACTTGAAAATTCGCATTTTTGTTTCTGAAAAACGTTAAAATTTGTATTTTTGGGGCGAAAACCGTAAAAATTTGTATTTTTAATATCTTTAAGCAAACAAACAAACAACTAAAACGATTTGAGTTAAAAAAATCGAAAAAAAATGTATCATGTCATTTTTTCCATTTTTTAAAAAAAAAAAACGCAAAAATTTTGATTATTGAATTTTTTCATTGTTTTGGGAAAGGGTATGAAAATTCGAATTTTTGTTTGTGAAAAACGTAAAAAATTTGTATTTTGAGTATCTTTAAGCAAACAAACAATCAACAAAAACGTTTTGAATTAAAAAATCTAAATAAAATGTTTTATGTTATATTTTCAATATTTTTTAAAAAAATTCGCAAACATTTTGAATATTGAATTTTTTTAATTTTTTTTGGGGAAAAAGCATGAAAATTCGCATTTTTATTTCTGAAAAACGTAAAAATTTTTATTTTTAATATCTTTAAGCAAACAAACAAACAACAAAGGCGATTTGAGTTAAAAATCGAAAGAAAATTTTCATGGCATTTTTTCAATTTTTTTGAGAAAAAATCACTAAAATTTTGATAATTGATTTTTTTCAATTTTTTGGTGAAAAACATGAAAATTTGCATTTTGGTTTGTGAAAACCGTAAAAATGTTGTATTTTTTTGGAGAAAAACGTAAAAAAGCAACAACAATAACATGAAAATTCGAATTTTTTGAAAAAAAACCCAAATATTTTAAATATGAAAAACGTAAAAATTTTGTATTTTTTTGGGGGAAACGTAAAAAAGCAACAACAAAAAAAACATGAAAATTCGAATTTTTTAAAAAAAAAAACGCAAATATTTTAAATATTGAATTTTTTAATTTTTTTGGGGAAAAAGCATGAAAATTCGCATTTTGGTTTGTGAAAAACGTAAAAATTTGTATTTTTTGGGGCGAAAACCGCAAAAAATGTGTATTTTGAATATCTTTAAGCAAACAAACAAACAACAAAAACGATTTGTTAAAAATCGAAAGAAAATTTTCATGGCATTTCTTCAATTTTTTTTGAAAAAAAAAACTCATAAATTTTTATTATTGAATTTTTTTATTCTTTTGGGGGAAAAACTTGAAAATTTGCATTTTTGTTTGTGAAAAACGTAAAAAATTTTTATTTTGAGTATCTTTAAACAAACAAACAATCAACAAAAACGATTTGAATTAAAAAATCGAAAAAAAATGTTTCATGTCATTTTTTCAATTTTAAAAAAAAAAAAACTCAAAAATTTTTATTATTGAATTTTTTCATTCTTTTGGGGGAAAAACTTGAAAATTCGTATTTTTGTTTGTGAAAAACGTAAAAAATTTGTATTTTGAGTATCTTTAAGCAAACAAACAATTAACAAAAACGATTTGTGTTAAAAATCGAAAGAAAATTTTCATGGCACCTTTTCAATTTTTTTGAAAAAAAAACGCAAAAAATATTAATTATTGAATTTTTTCATTGTTTTTGGAAAAAGCATGAAAATTCGCATTTTTGTTTCTGAAAAATGTAAAAATTTGTATTTTTTGGGGAAAACCGTAAAAAAGCAACAACAAAAAAACATGAAAATGCGAATTTTTTTGGGGAAAAACGCAAAAAAGCAACAACAACAAAATGGGGAAAAACATGAAAATTCGCATTTTTGTTTGTGAAAATCGTAAAAATTTGTATTTTTTGGGGAAAACCGTAAAAATTTGTATATTGAATATCTTTAAGAAACCAAACAAACAACAAAACGATTTGAGTTAAAAAATTGAAAAAAATATTCTGGCATTTCTTCAATTTTTTTGAAAAAAAAAACGAAAAAATTTTAAATATTGCATTTTTTCATTCTTTTGGGGGAAAAACTTGAAAATTCGCATTTTTGTTTCTGAAAAACGTAAAAATTTGTATTTTTTTGGGGTAAACCGCAAAAATGTGTATTTTGAATATATTTAAGTAAACAAACAAACAACAAAAACGATTTGAGTTAAAAAATTAAAAAAAATGTTTATGGCATTTCTTCAACTTTTTGAGAAAAAAAACTCAAAAAATGTTGAATATTGAATTTCTTAATTTTTTTGGGAATAGACATGAAAATTCGCATTTTGGTTTGTGAAAACTGTAAAAATTTTTGCATTTTTTTGGGAAAAACGTAAAAAAGCAACAACAAAAAAACATGAAAATTCGAATTTTTTTTGGGGAAAAACGCAAAAAAGCAACAACAAAATGGGGAAAAACATGAAAATTCGCATTTATGTTTGTGAAAATCGTAAAAATTTTGTATTTTTTGGAGAAAAACGTAAAAAAGCAACAACAAAAAAACATGAAAATGCGAATTTTTTTGAGGGTAAACGCAAAAAAGCAACAACAACAAAATGGGGAAAAACATGAAAATTCGCATTTTTGTTTGTGAAAATCGTAAAAATTTGTATTTTTTGGGGAAAACCGTAAAAATTTGTATATTGAATATCTTTAAGAAACCAAACAAACAACAAAACGATTTGAGTTAAAAAATTTAAAAAAATGTTCATGGCATTTCTTCAACTTTTTGAGAAAAAAAACTCAAAAATTTTGAATATTGAATTACTTAATTGTTTTGGGTATAGACATGAAAATTCGCATTTTGGTTTGTGAAAACCGTAAAAATTTTGTATTGTTTTGGGGAAAAACGTAAAAAAGCAACAACAAAAAAAGAAACCAAACAAACAACAAAACGATTTGAGTTAAAAAATTGAAAAAAATATTCTGGCATTTCTTCAATTTTTTTGAAAAAAAAAACGAAAAAATTTTAAATATTGCATTTTTTCATTCTTTTGGGGGAAAAACTTGAAAATTCGCATTTTTGTTTCTGAAAAACGTAAAAATTTGTATTTTTTTGGGGTAAACCGCAAAAATGTGTATTTTGAATATATTTAAGTAAACAAACAAACAACAAAAACGATTTGAGTTAAAAAATTAAAAAAAATGTTTATGGCATTTCTTCAACTTTTTGAGAAAAAAAACTCAAAAATGTTGAATATTGAATTTCTTAATTTTTTTGGGAATAGACATGAAAATTCGCATTTTGGTTTGTGAAAACTGTAAAAATTTTGCATTTTTTTGGGGAAAAACGTAAAAAAGCAACAACAAAAAAACATGAAAATTCGAATTTTTTTTGGGGAAAAACGCAAAAAAGCAACAACAAAATGGGGAAAAACATGAAAATTCGCATTTATGTTTGTGAAAATCGTAAAAATTTTGTATTTTTTGGAGAAAAACGTAAAAAAGCAACAACAAAAAAACATGAAAATGCGAATTTTTTTGAGGGTAAACGCAAAAAAGCAACAACAACAAAATGGGGAAAAACATGAAAATTCGCATTTTTGTTTGTGAAAATCGTAAAAATTTGTATTTTTTGGGGAAAACCGTAAAAATTTGTATATTGAATATCTTTAAGAAACCAAACAAACAACAAAACGATTTGAGTTAAAAAATTTAAAAAAATGTTCATGGCATTTCTTCAACTTTTTGAGAAAAAAAACTCAAAAATTTTGAATATTGAATTACTTAATTGTTTTGGGTATAGACATGAAAATTCGCATTTTGGTTTGGGAAAACCGTAAAAATTTTGTATTGTTTTGGGGAAAAACGTAAAAAAGCAACAACAAAAAAACATGAAAATTCGAATTTTTTTTGGGGAAAAACGCAAAAAAGCAACAACAACAAAATGGGGAAAAACATGAAAATTCGCATTTTTGTTTGTGAAAAACGTAAAAATTTTGTATTTTTTGGGGAAAAACGTAAAAAAGCAACAACAAAAAAAAACATGAAAATGCGAATTTTTTTTGGGAAAAACGCAAAAAAGCAACAACAACAAAATGGGGAAAAACATGAAAATTCGCATTTTTGTTTGTGAAAAACGTAAAAATTTTGTATTTTTTTGGGGAAAAACGTAAAAAAGCAACAACAAAAAAACATGAAAATGCGAATTTTTTTTGGGGAAAAACGCAAAAAAGCAACAACAACAAAATGGGGAAAAACATGAAAATTCGCATTTTTGTTTGTGAAAATTGTAAAAATTGGTATTTTTTGGAGAAAAACGTAAAAATTTTTATTTTGAGTATCTTTAAGCAAACAAACAATCAACAAAAACGATTTGTGTTAAAAATCGAAAAGAAAATTTTCATGGCACCTTTTCAATTTTTTGAAAAAAAAAACGCAAAAATATTAATTATTGAATTTTTTCATTGTTTTTGGAAAAAGCATGAAAATTCGCATTTTTGTTTCTGAAAAATGTAAAAATTTGTATTTTTTGGGGAAAACCGTAAAAAAGCAACAACAAAAAAACATGAAAATGCGAATTTTTTTGGGGAAAAACGCAAAAAAGCAACAACAACAAAATGGGGAAAAACATGAAAATTCGCATTTTTGTTTGTGAAAATCGTAAAAATTTGTATTTTTTGGGGAAAACCGTAAAAATTTGTATATTGAATATCTTTAAGAAACCAAACAAACAACAAAACGATTTGAGTTAAAAAAATTGAAAAAAATATTCTGGCATTTCTTCAATTTTTTTTGAAAAAAAAAACGAAAAAATTTTAAATATTGCATTTTTTCATTCTTTTGGGGGAAAAACTTGAAAATTCGCATTTTTGTTTCTGAAAAACGTAAAAATTTGTATTTTTTTGGGGTAAACCGCAAAAAATGTGTATTTTGAATATATTTAAGCAAACAAACAAACAACAAAAACGATTTGAGTTAAAAAATTAAAAAAAAAATGTTTATGGCATTTCTTCAACTTTTTGAGAAAAAAAAACTCAAAAATGTTGAATATTGAATTTCTTAATTTTTTGGGAATAGACATGAAAATTCGCATTTTGGTTTGTGAAAACTGTAAAAATTTTGCATTTTTTTGGGAAAAACGTAAAAAAGCAACAACAAAAAAACATGAAAATTCGAATTTTTTTGGGGAAAAACGCAAAAAAGCAACAACAAAATGGGGAAAAACATGAAAATTCGCATTTATGTTTGTGAAAATCGTAAAAATTTTGTATTTTTTTGGAGAAAAACGTAAAAAAGCAACAACAAAAAAACATGAAAATGCGAATTTTTTTGAGGGTAAACGCAAAAAAGCAAAAACAACAAAATGGGGAAAAACATGAAAATTCGCATTTTTGATTGTGAAAATCGTAAAAATTTGTATTTTTTGGGGAAAACCGTAAAAATTTGTATATTGAATATCTTTAAGAAACCAAACAAACAACAAAACGATTTGAGTGAAAAAATTTAAAAAAATGTTCATGGCATTTCTTCAACTTTTTGAGAAAAAAAACTCAAAAATTTTGAATATTGAATTACTTAATTTTTTTGGGTATAGACATGAAAATTCGCATTTTGGTTTGTGAAAACCGTAAAAATTTTGTATTGTTTTGGGGAAAAACGTAAAAAAGAAACAACAAAAAAACATGAAAATTCGAATTTTTTTTGGGGAAAAACGCAAAAAAGGAACAACAACAAAATGGGGAAAAACATGAAAATTCGCATTTTTGTTTGTGAAAAACGTAAAAATTTTGTATTTTTTGGGGAAAAACGTAAAAAAGCAACAACAAAAAAACATGAAAATGCGAATTTTTTTTGGGGAAAAACGCAAAAAAGCAACAACAACAAAATGGGGAAAAACATGAAAATTCGCATTTTTGTTTGTGAAAAACGTAAAAATTTTGTATTTTTTGGGGAAAAACGTAAAAAAGCAACAACAAAAAAACATGAAAATGCGAATTTTTTTTGGGAAAAACGCAAAAAAAGCAACAACAACAAAATGGGGAAAAACATGAAAATTCGCATTTTTGTTTGTGAAAAATTGTAAAAATTGGTATTTTTTGGGGAAAACCGTAAAAATTTGTATATTGAATATCTTTAAGAAACCAAACAAACAATTAAAACGATTTGAGTTAAATAATCGAAAAAAAATTATCATGGCATTTCTTCAATTTTTTTGAAAAAAAAACGAAAAATTTTTAAATATTGAATTTTTTAATTTTTTTGGGGAAAAAGCATGAAAATTCGCATTTTGGTTTGTGAAAAACGTAAAAATTTGTATTAATTGGGCGAAAACCGCAAAAATGTGTATTTTGAATATATTTAAGCAAACAAACAAACAACAAAGGCGATTTGAGTTAAAAAATCTAAATAAAATGTTTTATGTTATTTTTCAAATTTTTTCATAAAAATTCGCAAAAATTTTGAATATTGAATTTTTTCATTCTTTTGGGGGAAAAACTTGAAAATTCGCATTTTTGTTTCTGAAAAACGTAAAAATATGTGTTTTTTTGGGAAAACCGTAAAAATTTGTATTTTGAATATCTTTAAGCAAACAAACAAACAACTAAAACGATTTGAGTTAAAAAATCGAAAAAAAAATGTTTCATGTCATTTTTTCCATTTTAAAAAAAAAAAAACGCAAAAATTTTGATTATTGAATTTTTACATTGTTTTGGGAAAGAGCATGAAAATTCGAACTTTTGTTTGTGAAAAACGTAAAAAATTTGTATTTTGAGTATCTTTAAGCAAACAAACAATCAACAAAAACGATTTGAATTAAAAAATCGAAAAAAAATGTTTTATGTCATTTTTTAAATTTTTTTGAAAAAAAAACTAAAAAAATTTTATTATTATATTTTTCATTCTTTTGGGGGAAAAACTTGAAAATTCGCATTTTTGATTGTGAAAAACGTAAACAATTTGTATTTTGTGTATCTTTAAGCAAACAAACAATCAACAAAAACGATTTGTGTTAAAAATCGAAAGAAAATTTTCATGGCACCTTTTCAATTTTTTTGAAAAAAAAACGCAAAAATATTGATTTTTGAATTTTTTCATTGTTTTTGAAAAAAGCATGAAAATTCACATTTTTGTTTCTGAAAAACGTAAAAATTTGTATTTTGAATATCTTTAAGCAAACAAACAAACAACAAAAACGATTTGAGTTAAAAAATCTAAATAAAATGTTTTATGTTATTTTTTCAATATTTTTTTGAAAAATTCGGGGAAAAACTTGAAAATTCGCATTTTGGTTTGTGAAAAACGTAAAAATTTGTATTTTTTTGGGGTAAACCGAAAAATGTGTATTTTGAATATATTTAAGCAAACAAACAAACAACAAAAACGATTTGTGATAAAAATCGAAAAAAATTTTCATGACATTTTTTCAATTTTTTTGAAAAAAAACGCAAAAATACTGATTATTGAATTTTTTCATTGTTTTGGGAAAAAGAATGAAAATTCTCATTTTTGTTTCTGAAAAACGTAAAAATTTTATACTTTTTTGGGGAAAACCGTAAAAATTTGTATTTAGAATATCTTTAAGCAAACAATCAAACAAAAAAAACGATTTGAGTTAAAAAATCTAAATAAAATAGTTTATGATATTTTTTCAATATTTTTAAAAAAAAATTCGCAAAAATTTTGAATATTGAATTTTTTAATTTTTTTTGGGTAAAAAGCATGAAAATTCGCATTTTTGTTTCTGAAAAACGGAAAAATTTGTATTTTTGGGGCGAAAACTGTAAAAATGTGTATTTTGAATATATTTAAGCAAACAAACAAACAACAAAAGCGATTTGAGTTAAAAAATCTAAATAAAATGTTTTATCTTATTTTTCAAATTTTTTCATAAAAATTCGCAAAAATTTTTAATATTGAATTTCTTAATTTTTTTGGGAAAAACATGAAAATTCGCATTTTGGTTTGTGAAAAACGTAAAAATGTATTTTTTTGGGAAAAAACGTAAAAAAGCAACCACAAAAAAACATGAAAATTCGAATTTTTTTTGGGGAAAAACGCAAAAAAGCAACAACAACAAAATGGGGAAAAACATGAAAATTCGCATTTTTGTTTGTGAAAATCGTAAAAATTTTGTATTTTTTGGGGAAAAACGTAAAAAAGCAACAACAAAAAAACATGAAAATGCGGGAATTTTTTTGGGGAAAAATGCAAAAAAGCAACAACAACAAAATGGGGAAAAACATGAAAATTCGCATTTTTGTTTGTGAAAATCGTAAAAATGTTGTATTTTTTGGGGAAAAACGTAAAAAAGCAACAACAACAAAATGGGGAAAAACATGAAAATTCGCATTTTTGTTTGTGAAAATCGTAAAAATTTTGTATTTTTTGGGGAAAAACGTAAAAAAGCAACAACAAAAAAACATGAAAATGCGAATTTTTTTTGGGGAAAAATGCAAAAAAGGAACAACAACAAAATGGGGAAAAACATGAATATTCGCATTTTTGTTTGTGAAAATCGTAAAATTGTTGTATTTTTTAAGGAAAAACGTAAAAAAGCAACAACAAAAAAACATGAAAATGCGAATTTTTTTTGGTGAAAAACGCAAAAAAGCAACAACAACAAAATGGGGAAAAACATGAAAATTCGCATTTTTGTTTGTGAAAAACGTAAAAATTTTGTATTATTTGGGGAAAAACGTAAAAAAGCAACAACAAAAAAACATGAAAATGCGAATTTTTTTGGGGAAAAACGCAAAAAGCAACAACAACTTTTTTTGCGTTTTTCCCCAAAAAAAATTCGAATTTTCATGTTTCTTTGTTGTTTCTTTTTTACGTTTTTCCCCTAAAAAATACATTTTTACGTTTTTCACAAATCAAAATGCAAATTTTCAAGTTTTTCACCAAAAAATTAAAAAAAATCAATTATCAAAATATTAGCGATTTTTTCTCAAAAAAATTGAAAAAATGCCATGAAATTTTTTTTTTCGATTTATAACTCTAATCGTTTTTGTTGTTTGTTTGTTTGCTTAAAGATATTCAAAATACGAATTTTTACCGTTTTCCCCAAAAAAATACAAATTTTTACGTTTTTCACAAACCAAAATGCGAATTCTCATGCTTTTTCCCAAAACAATGAAAGAATTCAATAATCAAAATGTTTGCGTTTTTTTTTTTCAAAAAAATGAAAAAAATGACATGAAATATTTTTTTTCGATTTTTTTAACTCAAATCGTTTTAGTTGTTTGTTTGTTTGCTTAAAGATATTAAAAATACAAATTTTTACGTTTTTCAGAAACAAAAATGCGAATTTTCATGCTTTTTCCCCAAAAAAAAAATAAAAAATTCAATATTCAAAATGTTTGCGAATTTTATTAAAAAATATTGAAAATATAACATAAAACATTTTATTTAGATTTTTTAACTCAAATCATTTTTGTTGCTTGTTTGTTTGCTTAAAGATATTCAAAATACAAATTTTTACGGTTTTCGCCCCAAAAATACAAATTTTTACGTTTTTCAGAAACAAAAATGCGAATTTTCATGCTTTTTTCCAAAACAATTAAAAAATTCAATATTTAAAATTTTTGCGTTTTTTTTCTCAAAAAAATTGAAAAGGTGCCATGAAAATTTTCTTTCGATTTTTAACACAAATCGTTTTTGTTGATTGTTTGTTTGCTTAAAGATACTCAAAATACAAATTTTTACGTTTTTCAGAAACAAAAATGCGAATTTTAAAGTTTTTCCCCCAAAAGAATGAAAAAATTCAATAATAAAAATTTTTGAGTTTTTTTTTTTCAAAAAAATTGAAAAAATGCCATGATAATTTTTTTTCGATTTTTTAATTCAAATCGTTTTTGTTGATTGTTTGTTTGCTTAAAGATACTCAAAATACAAATTTTTTTTCAGAAACAAAAATGCGAATTTTCAAGTTTTTCCCCCAAAAGAATGAAAAAATTCAATATTTAAAATTTTTTCGTTTTTTTTTCAAAAAAATTGAAAATATGCCATGATAATTTTTTTTCGATTATTTAATTCAAATCGTTTTTGTTGATTGTTTGTTTGCTTAAAGATACTCAAAATACAAATTTTTTACGTTTTTCACAAACAAAAACTCGAATTTTCATGCTTTTTCCCAAAACAATGAAAAAATGAATAATCAAAATTTTTGCGTTTTTTTTCAAAAAAATGGAAAAAATGACATGAAACATTTTTTTTTCGATTTTTTAACTCAAATCGTTTTTGTTGTTTGTTTGTTTGCTTAAAGATATTCAAAATACAAATTTTTACGGTTTTCCCCAAAAAATACAAATTTTTACGTTTTTCAGAAACAAAAATGCGAATTTTCATGCTTTTTCCCAAAACAATTAAAAAATTCAATATTTAAAATTTTAGCGTTTTTTTCTCAAAAAAATTGAAAAGGTGCCAAGAAAATTTTGTTTCGATTTTTAACACAAATCGTTTTTGTTGATTGTTTGTTTGCTTAAAGATACTCAAAATACAAATTTTTACGTTTTTCAGAAACAAAAATGCGAATTTTCAAGTTTTTCCCCCAAAAGAATGAAAAAATTCAATATTTAAAATTTTTTCGTTTTTTTTTCAAAAAAATTGAAAAAATGCCATGATAATTTTTTTTCGATTATTTAATTCAAATCGTTTTTGTTGATTGTTTGTTTGCTTAAAGATACTCAAAATACAAATTTTTTACGCTTTTCACAAACAAAAACTCGAATTTTCATGCTTTTTGCCAAAACAATGAAAAAATGAATAATCAAAATTTTTGCGTTTTTTTTTTCAAAAAAATGACATGAAACATTTTTTTTCGATTTTTTAATTCAAATCGTTTTTGTTGATTGTTTGTTTGCTTAAAGATACTCAAAATACAAATTTTTACGTTTTTCAGAAACAAAAATGCGAATTTTCAAGTTTTTCCCCCAAAAGAATGAAAAAATTCAATATTTAAAATTTTTTCGTTTTTTTTTTCAAAAAAATTGAAGAAATGCCATGAATATTTTTTTTCAATTTTTTAACTCAAATCGTTTTGTTGTTTGTTTGGTTTCTTAAAGATATTCAATATACAAATTTTTACGTTTTTCTCCAAAAAATACAAAATTTTTACGATTTTCACAAACAAAAATGCGAATTTTCATGTTTTTCCCCATTTTGTTGTTAATGCTTTTTTGCGTTTTTCCCCAAAAAAAATTCGCATTTTCATGTTTTTTTGTTGTTGCTTTTTTACGTTTTTTCCCAAAAAATACAAAATTTTTACGATTTTCACAAACAAAAATGCGAATTTTCATGTTTTTTCCAAAAACAATGAAAAAATTCAATAATCAATATTTTTGCGTTTATTTTTTAAAGAAATTGAAAAGGTGCCAATATTTTTGCGTTTATTTTTTAAAGAAATTGAAAAGGTGCCATGAAAATTTTCTTTCGATTTTTAACACAAATCGTTTTTGTTGATTGTGTGTTTGCTTAAAGATACTCAAAATACAAATTTTTTACGTTTTTCACAAACAAAAATGCGAATTTTCAAGTTTTTCCCCCAAAAGAATGAAAAAATTCAATAATAAAAATTTTTGAGTTTTTTTTTCAAAAAAACTGAAAAAATGACATGAAACATTTTTTTTCGATTTTTTAATTCAAAACGTTTTTTGTTGATTGTTTGTTTGCTTAAAGATACTCAAAATACAAATTTTTTACGTTTTTCACAAACAAAAATTCGAATTTTCATGCTCTTTCCCAAAACAATGAAAAAATTCAATAATCAAAATTTTTGCGTTTTTTTTTTCAAAAAAATGGAAAAAATTACATAAAACATTTTTTTTCGATTTTTTAAGTCAAATCGTTTTAGTTGTTTGTTTTTTTGCTTAAAGATATTAAAAATACAAATTTTTACGGTTTTCGCCCCAAAAATACAAATTTTTACGTTTTTCAGAAACAAAAATGCGAATTTTCATGCTTTTTCCCCAAAAAAAATTAAAAAATTCAATATTCAAAATTGCTGCGAATTTTTTTAAAAAATATTGAAAAAATAACATAAAACATTTTATTTAGATTTTTTAACGCAAATCGCCTTTGTTGTTTGTTTTTTTGCTTAAATATATTCAAAATACACATTTTTGCTGATTACCCCAAAAAAATACAAATTTTTACGTTTTTCAGAAACAAAAATGCGAATTTTCATGCTTTTTCCCCAAAAAAAATAAAAAATTCAATATTCAAAATGTTTGCGAATTTTTATGAAAAAATTTGAAAATATAACATAAAACATTTTATATAGATTTTTTAACTCAAATCGCTTTTGTTGTTTGTTTGTTTGCTTAAATATATTCAAAATATACATTTTTACGGTTTTCCCCAAAAAGATACAAATTTTTACGTTTTTCAGAAACAAAAATGCGAATTTTCAAGTTTTTCCCCCAAAAGAATAAAAAAATTCAATAATAAAAATTTTTGAGTTTTTTTTTTTCAAAAAAATTTAAAAAATGCCATGATAATTTTTTTTCGATTATTTAATTCAAATCGTTTTTGTTGATTGTTTGTTTGCTTAAAGATACTCAAAATACAAATTTTTTACGTTTTTCACAAACAAAAACTCGAATTTTCATGCTTTTTCCCAAAACAATGAAAAAATGAATAATCAAAATTTTTGCGTTTTTTTTTCAAAAAAATGGAAAAAATGACATGAAACATTTTTTTTCGATTTTTTAACTCAAATCGTTTTTGTTGTTTGTTTGTTTGCTTAAAGATATTCAAAATACAAATTTTTACGGTTTTCCCCAAAAAATACAAATTTTTACGATTTTCACAAACAAAAATGCGAATTTTCATGTTTTTCCCCATTTTGTTGTTGTTGCTTTTTTGCGTTTTTCCCTAAAAAAAATTCGCATTTTACGGTTTTCCCCAAAAAGATAAAAATTTTTACGTTTTTCAGAAACAAAAATGCGAATTTTCACGTTTTTCCCCCAAAAGAATGAAAAAAATTCAATATTTAAAATTTTTTCGTTTTTTTTTTCAAAAAAATTGAAAATATGCCATGATAATTTTTTTTCGATTTTTTTAACTCAAATCGTTTTAGTTGTTTGTTTGTTTGCTTAAAGATATTAAAAATACAAATTTTTACGTTTTTCAGAAACAAAAATGCGAATTTTCATGCTTTTTCCCCAAAAAAAAAAATAAAAAATTCAATATTCAAAATGTTTGCGAATTTTATTAAAAAATATTGAAAATATAACATAAAACATTTTATTTAGATTTTTTAACTCAAATCATTTTTGTTGCTTGTTTGTTTGCTTAACGATATTCAAAATACAAATTTTTACGGTTTTCTCCAAAAAATACAAATTTTTACGTTTTTCAGAAACAAAAATGCGAATTTTCATTCTTTTTTTCCAAAACAATTAAAAAATTCAATATTTAAAATTTTTGCGTTTTTTTCTCAAAAAAATTGAAAAGGTGCCATGAAAATTTTCTTTCGATTTTTAACACAAATCGTTTTTGTTGATTGTTTGTTTGCTTAAAGATACTCAAAATACAAATTTTTACGTTTTTCAGAAACAAAAATGCGAATTTTAAAGTTTTTCCCCCAAAAGAATGAAAAAATTCAATAATAAAAATTTATGAGTTTTTTTTTTCAAAAAAATTGAAAAAATGCCATGATAATTTTTTTTTTCGATTTTTTAATTCAAATCGTTTTTGTTGATTGTTTGTTTGCTTAAAGATACTCAAAATACAAATTTTTACGTTTTTCAGAAACAAAAATGCGAATTTTCAAGTTTTTCCCCCAAAAGAATGAAAAAATTCAATATTTAAAATTTTTTCGTTTTTTTTTTCAAAAAAATTGAAAATATGCCATGATAATTTTTTTTCGATTATTTAATTCAAAT
Source organism: Drosophila siamana (assembly GCA_035047445.1). Taxonomy (NCBI): domain Eukaryota; kingdom Metazoa; phylum Arthropoda; class Insecta; order Diptera; family Drosophilidae; genus Drosophila; species Drosophila siamana. Next base: position 845,815 of record JAWNPP010000033.1, read on the forward strand.
CGTTTTTGTTGATTGTTTGTTTGCTTAAAGATACTCAAAATACAAATTTTTTACGTTTTTCACAAACAAAAACTCGAATTTTCATGCTTTTTCCCAAAACAATGAAAAAATGAATAATCAAAATTTTTGCGTTTTTTTTCAAAAAAATGGAAAAAATGACATGAAACATTTTTTTTCGATTTTTTAACTCAAATCGTTTTTGTTGTTTGTTTGTTTGCTTAAAGATATTCAAAATACAAATTTTTACCGTTTTCCCCAAAAAATACAAATTTTTACGATTTTCACAAACAAAAATGCGAATTTTCATGTTTTTCCCCATTTTGTTGTTGTTGCTTTTTTGCGTTTTTCCCTAAAAAAAATTCGCATTTTCATGTTTTTTTGTTGTTGCTTTTTTACGTTTTTCCCCAAAAAAATACATTTTTACGTTTTTCACAAATCAAAATGCAAATTTTCAAGTTTTTCACCAAAAAATTGAAAAAAATCAATTATCAAAATTTTAGCGATTTTTTCTCAAAAAAATTGAAAAAATGCCATGAAATTTTTTTTCGATTTATAACTCTAATCGTTTTTGTTGTTTGTTTGTTTGCTTAAAGATATTCAAAATACGAATTTTTACCGTTTTCCCCAAAAAAATATAAATTTTTACGTTTTACACAAACCAAAACGCGAATTCTCGTGCTTTTTCCCAAAACAATGAAAGAATTCAATAATCAAAATTTTTGCGTTTTTTTTTTCAAAAAAATGGAAAAAATGACATGAAATATTTTTTTTCGATTTTTTTAACTCAAATCGTTTTAGTTGTTTGTTTTGTTTGCTTAAAGATATTAAAAATACAAATTTTTACGTTTTTCAGAAACAAAAATGCGAATTTTTCATGCTTTTTCCCAAAAAAAATTAAAAAATTCAATATTCAAAATGTTTGCGAATTTTTTTAAAATATATTGAAAATATAACATAAAACATTTTGTTTAGATTTTTTTAACTCAAATCGTTTTTGTTGTTTGTTTGTTTGCTTAAAGATATTCAAAATACAAATTTTTACGGTTTTCCCCAAAAAATACAAATTTTTACGTTTTTCAGAAACAAAAATGCGAATTTTCAAGTTTTTCCCCCAAAAGAATGAAAAAAATTCAATAATAAAAATTTTTGAGTTTTTTTTTTCAAAAAAATTGAAAAAATGCCATGATAATTTTTTTTCGATTTTTTAACTCAAATCGTTTTAATTGTTTGTTTGTTTGCTTAAAGATATTAAAAATACAAATTTTTACGTTTTTCAGAAACAAAAATGCGAATTTTCATGCTTTTTCCCCAAAAAAAATTAAAAAATTCAATATTCAAAATTGTTGCGAATTTTTTTAAAAAATATTGAAAAAAAATAACATAAAACATTTTATTTAGATTTTTTAACGCAAATCGTTTTTGTTGTTTGTTTGTTTGCTTAAAGATATTCAAAATACAAATATTTACGGTTTTCCCCAAAAAAACACAAATTTTTACGTTTTTCAGAAACAAAAATGCGAATTTTCATGCTTTTTTCCAAAGCAATTAAAAAATGCAATATTTAAAATTTTTGCGTTTTTTTCTCAAAAAAATTAAAAAGGTGCCATGAAAATTGTCTTTCGATTTTTAACACAAATCGTTTGTGTTGATTGTTTGTTTGCTTAAAGATACTCAAAATACAAATTTTTACGTTTTTCAGAAACAAAAATGCGAATTTTCATGTTTTTCCCAAAAAAATTAAGAAATTCAATATTCAAAATTTTTGAGAATTTTTATGAAAAAATTTGAAAAATAACATAAAACATTTTATTTAGATTTGTTAACTCAAATCGCCTTTGTTGTTTGTTTTTTTGCTTGAATATATTCAAAATACACATTTTTGCGGTTTACCCCAAAAAAATACAAATTTTTACGTTTTTCAGAAAAAAAAATGCGAATTTTCATGTTTTTCCCCAAAAAAATTAAGAAATTCAATATTCAAAATTTTTGCGAATTTTTATGAAAAAATTTGAAAAATAACATAAAACATTTTATTTAGATTTGTTAACTCAAATCGCCTTTGTTGTTTGTTTTTTTGATTAAATATATTCAAAATACACATTTTTGCGGTTTACCCCAAAAAAATACAAATTTTTACGTTTTTCACAAACAAAAATGCGAATTTTCAAGTTTTTCCCCCAAAAGAATGAAAAAATTCAATATTTAAAATTTTTTCGTTTTTTTTTTCAAAAAAATTGAAGAAATGCCATGAATATTTTTTTCAATTTTTTAACTCAAATCGTTTTGTTGTTTGTTTGGTTTCTTAGAGATATTCAATATACAAATTTTTACCGTTTTCCCCAAAAAATACAAATTTTTACGATTTTCACAAACAAAAATGCGAATTTTCATGTTTTTCCCCATTTTGTTGTTGTTGCTTTTTTGCGTTTTTCCCCAAAAAAAATTCGAATTTTCATGTTTTTTTGTTGTTGCTTTTTTACGTTTTTCCCCTAAAAAAATACATTTTTACGTTTTTCACAAATAAAAATGCAAATTTTCAAGTTTTTCACCAAAAAATTAAAAAAAAATCAATTATCAAAATTTTAGCGATTTTTTCTCAAAAAAATTGAAAAAATGCCATGAAATTTTCTTTTCGATTTTTAATTCTAATCGTTTTTGTTGTTTGTTTGTTTGCTTAAAGATATACAAAATACGAATTTTTACCGTTTTCCCCAAAAAAATACAAATTTTTACGTTTTTCACAAACCAAAATGCGAATTCGCATGCTGTTTCCCAAAACAATGAAAGAATTCAATAATCAAAATTGTTGCGTTTTTTATGAAAAAATTTGAAAAATAACATAAAACATTTTATTTTGATTTTTTAACTCAAATCGCCTTTGTTGTTTGTTTTTTTGCTTAAATATATTCAAAATACACATTTTTGCGGTTTACCCCAAAAAAATACAAATTTTTACGTTTTTCAGAAACAAAAATGCGAATTTTCAAGTTTTTCCCACAAAAGAATAAAAAAAATTCAATATTTAAAATTTTTTCGTTTTTTTTTCAAAAAAATTGAAGAAATGCCATAAATATTTTTTTCAATTTTTTAACTCAAATCGTTTTGTTGTTTGTTTGGTTTCTTAAAGATATTCAATATACAAATTTTTACGGTTTTACCCAAAAAATACAAATTTTTACGATTTTCACAAACAAAAATGCGAATTTTCATGTTTTTCCACATTTTGTTGTTGTTGCTTTTTTGCGTTTTTCCCCAAAAAAAATACAAAATTTTTACGTTTTTCACAAACTAAAATGCGAATTTTCACGTCTATTCCCAAAAAAAATTAAGAAATTCAATATTCAAAATTTTTGCGTTTTTTTTTCTCAAAAAGTTGAAGAAATGCCATGAACATTTTTTTCAATTTTTTAACTCAAATCGTTTTTGTTGTTTGTTTGTTTGCTTAAAGATATTCAAAATACAAATTTTTACGTTTTTCAGAAACAAAAATGCGAATTTTCAAGTTTTTCCCCCAAAAGAATGAAAAAATGAATAATCAAAATTTTTGCGTTTTTTTTTTCAAAAAAATGGAAAAAATGACATGAAACATTTTTTTTCGATTTTTTAATTCAAATCGTTTTTGTTGATTGTTTGTTTGCTTAAAGATACTCAAAATACAAATTTTTTACGTTTTTCACAAACAAAAATTCGAATTTTCATGCTTTTTCCCAAAACAATGAAAAAATGAATAATCAAAATTTTTGCGTTTTTTTTTCAAAAAAGTGGAAAAAATGAATTTTTGCGTTTTTTTTTCAAAAAAGTGGAAAAAATGACATGAAACATTTTTTTTCGATTTTTTAACTCAAATCGTTTTTTGTTGTTTGTTTGTTTGCTTAAAGATATTCAAAATACACATTTTTGCGGTTTTCGCCCAAAAAATACAAATTTTTACATTTTTCACAAACCAAAATGCGAATTTTCAAGTTTTTCCCCCAAAGAATGAAAAAATTCAATAATAAAAATTTTTGAGTTTTTTTTTTCAAAAAAAAATTGAAAAAATGCCATGATAATTTTTTTTCGATTATTTAACTCAAATCGTTTTAATTGTTTGTTTGTTTGCTTAACGATATTAAAAATACAAATTTTTACGTTTTTCAGAAACAAAAATGCGAATTTTCATGCTTTTTCCCCAAAAAAAATTAAAAAATTCAATATTCAAAATGTTTGCGAATTTTTTTAAAAAATATTGAAAATATAACATAAAACATTTAATTTAGATTTTTTAACTCAAATCGTTTTTGTTGTTTGTTTGTTTGCTTAAAGATATTCAAAATACAAATTTTTACGGTTTTTCCCCAAAAAATACAAATTATTACGATTTTCACAAACAAAAATGCGAATTTTCATGTTTTTCCCCCAAAAAAGAATGAAAAAAATTCAATATTTAAAATTTTTTTCGTTTTTTTTTTCAAAAAAAATTGAAGAAATGCCATGAATATTTTTTTCAATTTTTTAACTCAAATCGTTTTGCTGTTTGTTTGGTTTCTTGAAGATATTCAATATATAAATTTTTACGGTTTTCCCCAAAAAATACAAATTTTTACGATTTTCACAAACAAAAATGCGAATTTTCATGTTTTTCCCCATTTTGTTGTTGTTGCTTTTTTGCGTTTTTCCCCAAAAAAAATACAAAATTTTTACGTTTTTCACAAACTAAAATGCGAATTTTCACGTCTATTCCCAAAAAAAATTAATAAATTCAATATTCAAAATTTTTGCGTTTTTTTTCTCAAAAAGTTGAAGAAATGCCATGAACATTTTTTTCAATTTTTTAACTCAAATCGTTTTTGTTGTTTGTTTGTTTGCTTAAAGATATTCAAAATACAAATTTTTACGTTTTTCAGAAACAAAAATGCGAATTTTCATGATTTTCCCCACAAAAATTAAGAAATTCAATATTCAAAATTTTTGCGAATTTTTATGAAAAAAATTTGAAAAATAACATAAAACATTTTATTTAGATTTTTTAACTCAAATCGCCTTTGTTGTTTGTTTGTTTGCTTAAATATATTCAAAATACGCATTTTTTGCGGTTTTACCCCAAAAAAATACAAATTTTTACGTTTTTCAGAAACAAAAATGCGAATTTTCAAGTTTTTCCCCCAAAAGAATGAAAAAATTCAATATTTAAAATTTTTTTCGTTTATTTTTTCAAAAAAATTGAAGAAATGCCATGAATATTTTTTTCGATTTTTTAACTCAAATCGTTTTGTTGTTTATTTGGTTTCTTAAAGATATTCAATATACAAATTTTTACGGTTTTCCCAAAAAATACAAATTTTTACGTTTTTCAGAAACCAAAATGCGAATTCTCATGCTTTTTCCCAAAACAATGAAAAAATTCAATAATCAAAATTTTTGCGTTTTTTTTCAAAAAAATGGGAAAAATGACATGAAATATTTTTTTCGATTTTTTTAACTCAAATCGTTTTAGTTGTTTGTTTGTTTGCTTAAAGATATTAAAAATACAAATTTTTTCGGTTTTTCCCCAAAAAATACAAATTTTTACGTTTTTCAGAAACAGAAATGCGAATTTTCATGTATTTCCCCAAAAAAATTAAGAAATTCAATATTCAAAATTTTTGAGAATTTTTATGAAAAAATTTGAAAAATAACATAAAACATTTTATTTAGATTTTTTAACTCAAATCGCTTTTGTTGTTTGTTTGTTTGCTTAAATATATTCAAAATACACATTTTTACGGTTTTCCCCAAAAAGATACAAATTATTACGTTTTTCAGAAACAAAAATGCGAATTTTCAAGTTTTTCCCTCAAAAGAATGAAAAAATTCAATAAATAAAAATTTATGAGTTTTTTTTTTCAAAAAAATTGAAAAAATGCCATGATAATTTTTTTCGATTTTTTAATTCAAATCGTTTTTGTTGATTGTTTGTTTGCTTAAAGATACTCAAAATAAAAATTTTTTACGTTTTTCACAAACAGAAATGCGAATTTTCAAGTTTTTCCCCCAAAAGAATGAAAAATTCAATAATAAAAATTTATGAGTTTTTTTTTTCAAAAAAAAATTGAAGAAATGCCATGAATATTTTTTTCAATTTTTTAACTCAAATCATTTTGTTGTTTGTTTGGTTTCTTGAAGATATTCAATATACAAATTTTTACGGTTTTCCCCAAAAAATACAAATTTTTACGATTTTCACAAACAAAAATGCGAATTTTCATGTTTTTCCCCCATTTTGTTGTTGTTGCTTTTTTGCGTTTTTCCCCAAAAAAAATTCGCATTTTCATGTTTTTTTGTTGTTGCTTTTTTACGTTTTTCCCCAAAAAAATACATTTTTACGTTTTTCAAAAATCAAAATGCAAATTTTCAAGTTTTTCACCAAAAAATTGAAAAAAATCAATTATCAAAATTTTAGCGATTTTTTTTAAAAAAAAAATTGAAAAAATGCCATGAAATTTTTTTTTCGATTTTTAACTCTAATCTTTTTTTGTTGTTTGTTTGTTTGCTTAAAGATATTCAAAATAACGAATTTTTACCGTTTTCCCCAAAAAAATACAAATTTTTACGTTTTTCATAAACCAAAATGCGAATTCTCATGCTTTTTCCCAAAACAATGAAAAAATTCAATAATCAAAATTTTTGCGTTTTTTTTTCAAAAAAATGGAAAAAATGACATGAAATATTTTTTTTCGATTTTTTAACTCAAATCGTTTTAGTTGTTTGTTTGTTTGCTTAAAGATATTAAAAATACAAATTTTTACGTTTTTCAGAAACAAAAATGCGAATTTTCATGCTTTTTCCCCAAAAAAATAAAAAATTCAATATTCAAAATTTTTGCGAATTTTTTTAACAAATATTGAAAATATAACATAAAACATTTTATTTAGATTTTTTAATTCAAATCGTTTTTGTTGTTTGTTTGTTTGCTTAAAGATATTCAAAATACAAATTTTTTCGGTTTTCCCCAAAAAATACAAATTTTTACGTTTTTCAGAAACAAAAATGCGAATTTTCATGTTTTTTCCAAAAACAATGAAAAAATTCAATAATCAATATTTTAGCGTTTTTTTTTTCAAAAAAATTGAAAAGGTGCCATGAAAATTTTATTTTCATTCGATTTTTAACACAAATCGTTTTTGTTGATTGTTTGTTTGCTTAAAGATACTCAAAATACAAATTTTTTACGTTTTTCAGAAACAAAAATGCGAATTTTCAAGTTTTTCCCCCAAAAGAATGAAAAATTCAATAATAAAAATTGTTGAGTTTTTTTTTTCAAAAAAATTGAAAAAATGACATGAAACATTTTTTTCGATTTTTTAATTCAAATCGTTTTTGTTGATTGTTTGTTTGCTTAAAGATACTCAAAATAAAAATTTTTACGTTTTTCAGAAACAAAAAATGCGAATTTTTCATGTTTTTCCCCAAAAAAATTAAGAAATTCAATATTCAAAATTTTTGAGAATTTTTATGAAAAAATTTGAAAAATAACATAAAACATTTTATTTAGATTTTTTAACTCAAATCGCTTTTTGTTTTTTGTTTGTTTGCTTAAATATATTCAAAATACACATTTTTACGGTTTTCAGAAACAAAAATGCAAATTTTCAAGTTTTTCCCCCAAAAGAATAAAAAAATTCAATAATAAAAATTTATGAGTTTTTTTTTTCAAAAAAATTGAAGAAATGCCATGAATATTTTTTTCAATTTTTTAACTCAAATCGTTTTGTTGTTTGTTTGGTTTCTTGAAGATATTCAATATATAAATTTTTACGGTTTTCCCCAAAAAATACAAATTTTTACGATTTTCACAAACAAAAATGCGAATTTTCATGTTTTTCCCCATTTTGTTGTTGTTGCTTTTTTGCGTTTTTCCCCAAAAAAAATACAAAATTTTTACGTTTTTCACAAACTAAAATGCGAATTTTCACGTCTATTCCCAAAAAAATTAAGAAATTCAATATTCAAAATTTTTGCGTTTTTTTTTCTCAAAAAGTTGAAGAAATGCCATGAAAATTTTTTTTCGATTTTTTAACTCAAATCGTTTTTGTTGTTTGTTTGTTTGCTTAAAGATATTCAAAATACAAATTTTTACGTTTTTTTTCAGAAACAAAAATGCGAATTTTCATGTTTTTCCCCAAAAAAATTAAGAAATTCAATATTCAAAATTTTTTGCGAATTTTTATGAAAAAAATTTGAAAAATAACATAAAACATTTTATTTAGATTTTTAAACTCAAATCGCCTTTGTTGTTTGTTTGTTTGCTTAAATATATTCAAAATACGCATTTTTGCGGTTTACCCCAAAAAAATACAAATTTTTACGTTTTTCAGAAACAAAAATGCGAATTTTCAAGTTTTTCCCCAAAAGAATGAAAAAAATTCAATATTTAAAATTTTTTCGTTTATTTTTCAAAAAAATTGAAGAAATGCCATGAATATTTTTTTCAATTTTTTAACTCAAATCGTTTTGTTGTTTATTTGGTTTCTTAAAGATATTCAATATACAAATTTTTACGGTTTTCCCCAAAAAATACAAATTTTTACGTTTTTCATAAACCAAAATGCGAATTCTCATGCTTTTTCCCCCAAAAGAATGAAAAAATTCAATAATAAAAATTTATGAGTTTTTTTTTCAAAAAAATTGAAAAAATGCCATGATAATTTTTTTTCGATTTTTTAATTCAAATCGTTTTTGTTGATTGTTTGTTTGCTTAAAGATACTCAAAATAAAAATTTTTTACGTTTTTCACAAACCGAAATGCGAATTTTCAAGTTTTTCCCCCAAAAGAATGAAAAAATTCAATAATAAAAATTTATGAGTTTTTTTTTCAAAAAAATTGAAGAAATGCCATGAATATTTTTTTCAATTTTTTAACTCAAATCATTTTGTTGTTTGTTTGGTTTCTTGAAGATATTCAATATACAAATTTTTACGGTTTTCCCCAAAAAATACAAATTTTTACGATTTTCACAAACAAAAATGCGAATTTTCATGTTTTTCCCCATTTTGTTGTTGTTGCTTTTTTGCGTTTTTCCCCAAAAAAAAAACAAAATTTTTACGTGTTTCACAAACTAAAATGCGAATTTTCACGTCTATTCCCAAAAAAAATTAAGAAATTCAATATTCAAAATTTTTGCGTTTTTTTTCTCAAAAAGTTGAAGAAATGCCATGAACATTTTTTTCAATTTTTTAACTCAAATCGTTTTTGTTGTTTGTTTGTTTGCTTAAAGATATTCAAAATACAAATTTTTACGTTTTTCAGAAACAAAAATGCGAATTTTCATGTTTTTCCCCAAAAAAATTAAGAAATTCAATATTCAAAATTTTTGCGAATTTTTATGAAAAAAATTTGAAAAATAACATAAAACATTTTATTTAGATTTTTAACTCAAATCGCTTTTGTTGTTTGTTTGTTTGCTTAAATATATTCAAAATACGCATTTTTGCGGTTTACCCCAAAAAAATACAAATTTTTACGTTTTTCAGAAACAAAAATGCGAATTTTCAAGTTTTTCCCTCAAAAGAATGAAAAAATTCAATATTTAAAATTTTTTCGTTTATTTTTTCAAAAAAATTGAAGAAATGCCATGAATATTTTTTTCAATTTTTTAACTCAAATCGTTTTGTTGTTTGTTTGGTTTCTTGAAGATATTCAATATACAAATTTTTACGGTTTTCCCCAAAAAATTCAAATTTTTACGATTTTCACAAACAAAAATGCGAATTTTCATGTTTTTCCCCATTTTGTTGTTGTTGCTTTTTTGCGTTTTTCCCCAAAAAAAATTCGCATTTTCATGTTTTTTTGTTGTTGCTTTTTTACGTTTTTCCCCAAAAAAATACATTTTTACGTTTTTCAAAAATCAAAATGCAAATTTTCAAGTTTTTCACCAAAAAATTAAAAAAAATCAATTATCAAAATTTTAGCGATTTTTTTTAAAAAAAATTGAAAAAATGCCATGAAATTTTTTTTTTCGATTTTTAACTCTAATCTTTTTTGTTGTTTGTTTGTTTGCTTAAAGATATTCAAATAACGAATTTTTACCGTTTTCCCCAAAAAAATACAAATTTTTACGTTTTTCATAAACCAAAATGCGAATTCTCATGCTTTTTCCCAAAACAATGAAAAAATTCAATAATCAAAATTTTTGCGTTTTTTTTTTCAAAAAATGGAAAAAATGACATGAAATATTTTTTTTCGATTTTTTTAACTCAAATCGTTTTAGTTGTTTGTTTGTTTGCTTAAAGATATTAAAAATACAAATTTTTACGTTTTTCAGAAACAAAAATGCGAATTTTCATGCTTTTTCCCCAAAAAAAATAAAAAAATTCAATATTCAAAATTTTTGCGAATTTTTTTAACAAATATTGAAAATATAACATAAAACATTTTATTTAGATTTTTTAATTCAAATCGTTTTTGTTGTTTGTTTGTTTGCTTAAAGATATTCAAAATACAAATTTTTTCGGTTTTCCCCAAAAAATACAAATTTTTACGTTTTTCAGAAACAAAAATGCGAATTTTCATGTTTTTTCCAAAAACAATGAAAAAATTCAATAATCAATATTTTAGCGTTTTTTTTTTCAAAAAAATTGAAAAGGTGCCATGAAAATTTTCTTTCGATTTTTAACACAAATCGTTTTTGTTGATTGTTTGTTTGCTTAAAGATACTCAAAATACAAATTTTTTACGTTTTTCAGAAACAAAAATGCGAATTTTCAAGTTTTTCCCCCAAAAGAATGAAAAAATTCAATAATAAAAATTGTTGAGTTTTTTTTTTCAAAAAAATTGAAAAAATGACATGAAACATTTTTTTCGATTTTTTAATTCAAATCGTTTTTGTTGATTGTTTGTTTGCTTAAAGATACTCAAAATACAAATTTTTACGTTTTTCAGAAACAAAAATGCGAATTTTCATGTTTTTCCCCAAAAAAATTAAGAAATTCAATATTCAAAATTTTTGAGAATTTTTATGAAAAAATTTGAAAAATAACATAAAACATTTTATTTAGATTTTTTAACTCAAATCGCTTTTGTTTTTTGTTTGTTTGCTTAAATATATTCAAAATACACATTTTTACGGTTTTCCCCAAAAAGATACAAATTATTACGTTTTTCAGAAACAAAAATGCGAATTTTCAAGTTTTTCCCCCAAAAGAATGAAAAAATTCAATATTTAAAATTTTTTTTCGTTTTTTTTTCAAAAAAATTGAAAAAAAATGCCATGAAAATTTTCTTTCGATTTTTAACACAAATCGTTTTTGTTGTTTGTTTGTTTGCTTAAAGATATTCAAAATACACATTTTTGCGGTTTCCGCCCCAAAAATACAAATTTTTTCGGGTTTCACAAACCAAAATGCGAATTTTCATGCTTTTTCCCCAAAAAAATTAAAAATTCAATATTTAAAATATTTGCGTTTTTTTTTCAAAAAAATTCGAATTTTCATGTTTTTTTGTTGTTGCTTTTTTACGTTTTTCCCCAAAAAAAATACAACATTTTTTCGTTTTTGTTGTTTGTTTGTTTGCTTAAAGATATTCAAAATACAAATTTTTTCGGTTTTCCCCAAAAAATAAAAATTTTCACGTTTTTCAGAAACAAAAATGCGAATTTTCATGTTTTTTCCAAAAACAATGAAAAAATTCAATATTCAAAATTTTTGCGAATTTTTTTAAAAAATATTGAAAATATAACATAAAACATTTTATTTAGATTTTTTAACTCAAATCGTTTTAGTTGTTTGTTTGTTTGCTTAAAGATATTCAAAATACAAATTTTTACGTTTTTCAGAAACAAAAATGCGAATTTTCATGCTTTTTCCCCCAAAAAAATTAAAAAATTCAATATTCAAAATTTTTGCGAATTTTTTTAAAAAATATTGAAAATATAACATAAAACATTTTATTTAGATTTTTTTAACTCAAATCGTTTTTGTTGTTTGTTTGTTTGCTTAAAGATATTCAAAATACAAATTTTTTCGGTTTTCGCCAAAAAATACAAATTTTTCATGTTTTTTTGTTGTTGCTTTTTTAAGTTTTTCCCCAAAAAAAATACAAAATTTTTACGTTTTTCACAAACCAAAATGCGAATTCTCATGCTTTTTCCCAAAACAATGAAAAAATTCAATAATCAATATTTTTGCGTTTTTTTTTCAAAAAAATTGAAAAGGTGCCATGAAAATTTTCTTTCGATTTTTAACACAAATCGTTTTTGTTGATTGTTTGTTTGCTTAAAGATACTCAAAATACAAATTTTTTACGTTTTTCACAAACAAAAATGCGAATTTTCAAGTTTTTCCCCCAAAAGAATGAAAAAATTCAATAATAAAAATTTTTGAGTTTTTTTTTTTTTCAAAAAATTGGAAAAATTACATGAAACATTTTTTTTCGATTTTTTAATTCAAATCGTTTTTGTTGATTGTTTGTTTGCTTAAAGATACTCAAAATACAAATTTTTTACGTTTTTCACAAACAAAAATTCGAATTTTCGTGCTCTTTCCCAAAACAATAAAAAAATTCAATAATCAAAATTTTTGCGTTTTTTTTTTCAAAAAAATGGAAAAAATGACATGAAATTTTTTTTTTTGATTTTTTAACTCAAATTGTTTTAGTTGTTTGTTTGTTTGCTTAAAGATATTCAAAATACAAATTTTTACTGTTTTCGCCCCGAAAATACAAATTTTTCATGTTTTTTTGTTGTTGCTTTTTTACGTTTTTCCCCAAAAAAATACATTTTTACGTTTTTCACAAATCAAAATGCAAATTTTTAAGTTTTTCACCAAAAAATTGAAAAAAATCAATTATAAAAATTTTAGCGATTTTTAAAAAAAAAAATTGAAAAAATGCCATGAAAATTTTTTTTCGATTTTTAACTCTAATCGTTTTTGTTGTTTGTTTGTTTGCTTAAAGATATTCAAAATACGAATTTTTACCGTTTTCCCCAAAAAAATACAAATTTTTACGTTTTTCAGAAACAAAAATGCGAATTTTCATTCTTTTTCCCCAAAAAAATTAAAAAATTCAATATTCAAAATGTTTGCGAATTTTTTTAAAAAATATTGAAAATATAACATAAAACATTTTATTTAGATTTTTTAACTCAAATCGTTTTTGTTGTTTGTTTGTTTGCTTAAAGATATTCAAAATACAAATTTTTACGGTTTTCCCCAAAAAATACTAATTTTTACGTTTTTCAGAAACCAAAATGCGAATTTTCATGCTTTTTCCCAAAACGATTAAAAAATTCAATATTTAAAATTTTTGCGTTTTTTTCTCAAAAAAATTGAAAAGGTGCCATGAAAATTTTCTTTCGATTTTTAACACAAATCGTTTTTGTTGTTTGTTTGTTTGCTTAAAGATATTCAAAATACACATTTTTGCGGTTTCCGCCCCAAAAAATACAAATTTTTTCGTTTTTCACAAACCAAAATGCGAATTTTCATGCTTTTTCCCCAAAAAAATTAAAAATGCAATATTTAAAATATTTGCGTTTTTTTTTTCAAAAAAATTCGAATTTTCATGTTTTTTTGTTGTTGCTTTTTTACGTTTTTCCCCAAAAAAAATACAAAATTTTTTCGTTTTTGTTGTTTGTTTGTTTGCTTAAAGATATTCAATACAAATTTTTTCGGTTTTCCCCAAAAAATACAAATTTTTACGTTTTTCAGAAACAAAAATGCGAATTTTCATGTTTTTTCCAAAAACAATGAAAAAATTCAATAATCAATATTTTGGCGTTTTTTTTTCAAAAAATTTGAAAAGGTGCCATGAAAATTTTCTTTCGATTTTTAACACAAATCGTTTTTGTTGATTGCTTGTTTGCTTAAAGATACTCAAAATACAAATTTTTTACGTTTTTCACAAACAAAAATGCGAATTTTCAAGTTTTTCTCCCAAAAGAATGAAAAAATTCAATAATAAAAATTTTTGAGTTTTTTTTTTTCAAAAAATGGAAAAAATGACATGAAACATTTTTTTTCGATTTTTTAATTTTTCATGCTTTTTCCCAAAACAATGAAAAGATTCAATAATCAATATTTTTGCGTTTTTTTTTTCAAAAAAATTGAAAAAATGCCATGAAAATTTTCTTTCGATTTTTAACACAAATCGTTTTTGTTGTTTGTTTGTTTGCTTAAAGATATTCAAAATACACATTTTTGCGGTTTCCGCCCCAAAAAATACAAATTTTTTCGGGTTTCACAAACCAAAATGCGAATTTTCATGCTTTTTCCCCAAAAAAATTAAAAATTCAATATTTAAAATATTTGCGTTTTTTTTTCAAAAAAATTCGAATTTTCATGTTTTTTTGTTGTTGCTTTTTTACGTTTTTCCCCAAAAAAAATACAACATTTTTTCGTTTTTGTTGTTTGTTTGTTTGCTTAAAGATATTCAAAATACAAATTTTTTCGGTTTTCCCCAAAAAATAAAAATTTTCACGTTTTTCAGAAACAAAAATGCGAATTTTCATGTTTTTTCCAAAAACAATGAAAAAATTCAATATTCAAAATTTTTGCGAATTTTTTTAAAAAATATTGAAAATATAACATAAAACATTTTATTTAGATTTTTTAACTCAAATCGTTTTAGTTGTTTGTTTGTTTGCTTAAAGATATTCAAAATACAAATTTTTACGTTTTTCAGAAACAAAAATGCGAATTTTCATGCTTTTTCCCCCAAAAAAATTAAAAAATTCAATATTCAAAATTTTTGCGAATTTTTTTAAAAAATATTGAAAATATAACATAAAACATTTTATTTAGATTTTTTAACTCAAATCGTTTTTGTTGTTTGTTTGTTTGCTTAAAGATATTCAAAATACAAATTTTTTCGATTTCCCCAAAAAATACAAATTTTTCATGTTTTTTTGTTGTTGTTTTTTTAAGTTTTTCCCCAAAAAAAATACAAAATTTTTACGTTTTTCACAAACCAAAATGCGAATTCTCATGCTTTTTCCCAAAACAATGAAAAAAATTCAATAATCAATATTTTTGCGTTTTTTTTTCAAAAAAATTGAAAAGGTGCCATGAAAATTTTCTTTCGATTTTTAACACAAATCGTTTTTGTTGATTGTTTGTTTGCTTAAAGATACTCAAAATACAAATTTTTTACGTTTTTCACAAACAAAAATGCGAATTTTCAAGTTTTTCCCCCAAAAGAATGAAAAAATTCAATAATAAAAATTTTTGAGTTTTTTTTTTTCAAAAAATTGGAAAAATTACATGAAACAATTTTTTTTCGATTTTTTAATTCAAATCGTTTTTGTTGATTGTTTGTTTGCTTAAAGATACTCAAAATACAAATTTTTTACGTTTTTCACAAACAAAAATTCGAATTTTCGTGCTCTTTCCCAAAACAATGAAAAAATTCAATAATCAAAATTTTTGCGTTTTTTTTTTTAAAAAATGGAAAAAATGACATGAAATTTTTTTTTTTGATTTTTTAACTCAAATTGTTTTAGTTGTTTTTTTGTTTGCTTAAAGATATTAAAAATACAAATTTTTACTGTTTTCGCCCCGAAAATACAAATTTTTCATGTTTTTTTGTTGTTGCTTTTTTACGTTTTTCCCCAAAAAAATACATTTTTACGTTTTTCACAAATCAAAATGCAAATTTTCAAGTTTTTCAACAAAAAATTGAAAAAAATCAATTATCAAAATTTTAGCGATTTTTAAAAAAAAAAATTGAAAAAATGGCATGAAAATTTTTTTTCGATTTTTAACTCTAATCGTTTTTGTTGTTTGTTTGTTTGCTTAAAGATATTCAAAATACGAATTTTTACCGTTTTCCCCAAAAAAATACAAATTTTTACGTTTTTCAGAAACAAAAATGCGAATTTTCATTCTTTTTCCCCAAAAAAAATTCAATATTCAAAATGTTTGGGGATTTTTTTTTAAAAATATTGAAAATATAACATAAAACATTTTATTTAGATTTTTTAACTCAAATCGTTTTTGTTGTTTGTTTGTTTGCTTAAAGATATTCAAAATACACATTTTTGCGGTTTCCGCCCCAAAAAATACAAATTTTTTCGTTTTTCACAAACCAAAATGCGAATTTTCATGTTTTTTCCCCAAAAAAATTAAAAATTCAATATTTAAAATATTTGCGTTTTTTTTTTCAAAAAAATTCGAATTTTCATGTTTTTTTGTTGTTGCTTTTTTACGTTTTTCCCCAAAAAAAATACAAAATTTTTTCGTTTTTGTTGTTTGTTTGTTTGCTTAAAGATATTCAATACAAATTTTTTCGGTTTTCCCCAAAAAATACAAATTTTTACGTTTTTCAGAAACAAAAATGCGAATTTTCATGTTTTTCCCCAAAAAAATTAAGAAATACATTATTCAAAATTTTTGCGAATTTTTATGAAAATTTGAAAAATAACATAAAACATTTTATATAGATTTTTTTAACTCAAATCGCTTTTGTTGTTTGTTTGTTTGCTTAAATATATTCAAAATATACATTTTTACGGTTTTCCCCAAAAAGATACAAATTTTTACGTTTTTCAGAAACAAAAATGCGAATTTTCAAGTTTTTCCCCCAAAAGAATGAAAAAATTCAATAATAAAAATTTTTGAGTTTTTTTTTCAAAAAAATTGAAAAAATGCCATGATAATTTTTTTTTCGATTTTTTAATTCAAATCGTTTTTGTTGATTGTTTGTTTGCTTAAAGATACTCAAAATACAAATTTTTTAAGTTTTTCACAAACCAAAATGCGAATTTTCATGCTTTTTCCCAAAACAATAAAAAAATCAATAATCAAAATTTTTGGGTTTTTTTTTCAAAAAAATGGAAAAAATGACACGAAACATTTTTTTCGATTTTTTAACTCAAATCGTTTTTGTTGTTTGTTTGTTTGCTTAAAGATATTAAAAATACAAATTTTTACGGTTTTCGACCCAAAAATACAAATTTTTACGTTTTTCACAAATCAAAATGCAAATTTTCAAGTTTTTCACCAAAAAATTGAAAAAAATCAATTATCAAAATTTTAGCGATTTTTTCTCAAAAAAATTGAAAAAATGCCATGAAATTTTTTTTTCGATTTTTAACTCTAATCGTTTTTGTTTGTTTGTTTGCTTAAAGATATTCAAAATACGAATTTTTACCCTTTTCCCCAAAAAAATACAAATTTTTACGTTTTTCAGAAACAAAAATGCGAATTTTCATTCTTTTTTCCCCAAAAAAATTAAAAAATTCAATATTCAAAATGTTTGCGAATTTTTTTAAAAAATATTGAAAATATAACATAAAACATTTTATTTAGATTTTTTTACTCAAATCGTTTTTGTTGTTTGTTTGTTTGCTTAAAGATATTCAAAATACAAATTTTTACGGTTTTCGCCCCAAAAATACAAATTTTTACGTTTTTCACAAACCAAAATGCGAAATTTCATACTTTTTCCCCAAAAAAATTAAAAATTCAATATTCAAAATTTTTGCGTTTTTTTTTCAAAAAAAATTGAAAAGGTGCCATGAAAATTTTCTTTCGATTTTTAACACAAATCGTTTTTGTTGATTGTTTGTTTGCTTAAAGATACTCAAAATACAAATTTTTTACGTTTTTCAGTAACAAAAATGCGAATTTTCAAGTTTTTCCCCCAAAAGAATGAAAAAATTCAATAATAAAAATTTTTTGAGTTTTTTTTTTCAAAAAAATTGAAAAAATGACATGAAACATTTTTTTTTCGATTTTTTAATTCAAATCGTTTTTGTTGATTGTTTGTTTGCTTAAAGATACTCAAAATACAAATTTTTTACGTTTTTCACAAACAAAAATTCGAATTTTCATGCTCTTTCCCAAAACAATGAAAAAATTCAATAATCAAAATTTTTGCGTTTTTTTTTCAAAAAAATGGAAAAAATTACATGAAACATTTTTTTTTGTTTTTTAACTCAAATCGTTTTAGTTGTTTGTTTGTTTGCTTAAAGATATTAAAAATACAAATTTTTACGGTTTTCGCCCCAAAAATACAAATTTTTCATGTTTTTTTGTTGTTGCTTTTTTACGTTTTTCCCCAAATAATACATTTTTACGTTTTTTTGCGAATTTTTTTAAAAAATATTGAAAATATAACATAAAACATTTTATTTAGATTTTTTAACTCAAATCGTTTTTGTTGTTTGTTTGTTTGCTTAAAGATATTCAAAATACAAATTTTTACGGTTTTCCCCAAAAAATACTAATTTTTACGTTTTTCAGAAACCAAAATGCGAATTTTCATGCTTTTTCCCAAAACAATTAAAAAATTCAATATTTAAAATTTTTGCGTTTTTTTCTCAAAAAAATTGAAAAGGTGCCATGAAAATTTTCTTTCGATTTTTAACACAAATCGTTTTTGTTGATTGTTTGTTTGCTTAAAGATACTCAAAATACAAATTTTTACGTTTTTCAGAAACAAAAATGCGAATTTTCATGTTTTTCCCCAAAAAAATTAAGAAATTCATTATTCAAAATTTTTGCGAATTTTTATGAAAAAATTTGAAAAATAACATAAAACATTTTATATAGATTTTTAAACTCAAATCGTTTTTGTTGTTTGTTTGTTTGCTTAAAGATATTCAAAATACAAATTTTTTCGGTTTTCGCCAAAAAATACAAATTTTTCATGTTTTTTTGTTGTTGCTTTTTTAAGTTTTTCCCCAAAAAAAATACAAAATTTTTACGTTTTTCACAAACCAAAATGCGAATTCTCATGCTTTTTCCCAAAACAATGAAAAAATTCAATAATCAATATTTTTGCGTTTTTTTTTCAAAAAAATTGAAAAGGTGCCATGAAAATTTTCTTTCGATTTTTAACACAAATCGTTTTTGTTGTTTGTTTGTTTGCTTAAAGATATTCAAAATACACATTTTTGCGGTTTCCGCCCCAAAAAATACAAATTTTTTCGGGTTTCACAAACAAAAATGCGAATTTTCAAGTTTTTCCCCCAAAAGAATGAAAAAATTCAATATTTAAAATTTTTTCGTTTTTTTTTTCAAAAAAATTGAAAAAATGCCATGAAAATTTTCTTTCGATTTTTAACACAAATCGTTTTTGTTGTTTGTTTGTTTGCTTAAAGATATTCAAAATACACATTTTTTCGGTTTTCGCCAAAAAATACAAATTTTTCATGTTTTTTTGTTGTTGCTTTTTTAAGTTTTTCCCCAAAAAAAATACAAAATTTTTACGTTTTTCACAAACCAAAATGCGAATTCTCATGCTTTTTCCCAAAACAATGAAAAAATTCAATAATCAATATTTTTGCGTTTTTTTTTCAAAAAAATTGAAAAGGTGCCATGAAAATTTTCTTTCGATTTTTAACACAAATCGTTTTTGTTGTTTGTTTGTTTGCTTAAAGATATTCAAAATACACATTTTTGCGGTTTCCGCCCCAAAAAATACAAATTTTTTCGGGTTTCACAAACAAAAATGCGAATTTTCAAGTTTTTCCCCCAAAAGAATGAAAAAATTCAATATTTAAAATTTTTTTCGTTTTTTTTTCAAAAAAAATTGAAAAAAATGCCATGAAAATTTTCTTTCGATTTTTAACACAAATCGTTTTTGTTGTTTGTTTGTTTGCTTAAAGATATTCAAAATACACATTTTTTGCGGTTTCCGCCCCAAAAAATACAAATTTTTTCGGGTTTCACAAACCAAAATGCGAATTTTCATGCTTTTTCCCAAAAAAATTAAAAATTCAATATTTAAAATATTTGCGTTTTTTTTTCAAAAAAATTCGAATTTTCATGTTTTTTTGATGTTGCTTTTTTACGTTTTTCCCCAAAAAAAATACAACATTTTTTCGTTTTTGTTGTTTGTTTGTTTGCTTAAAGATATTCAAAATACAAATTTTTTCGGTTTTCCCCAAAAAATAAAAATTTTCACGTTTTTCAGAAACAAAAATGCGAATTTTCATGTTTTTCCAAAAACAATGAAAAAATTCAATATTCAAAATTTTTGCGAATGTTTTTAAAAAATATTGAAAATATAACATAAAACATTTTATTTAGATTTTTTAACTCAAATCGTTTTAGTTGTTTGTTTGTTTGCTTAAAGATATTAAAAATACAAATTTTTACGTTTTTCAGAAACAAAAATGCGAATTTTCATGCTTTTTCCCCAAAAAAATTAAAAAATTCAATATTCAAAATTTTTGCGAATTTTTTTAAAAAATATTGAAAATATAACATAAAACATTTTATTTAGATTTTTTAACTCAAATCGTTTTTGTTGTTTGTTTGTTTGCTTAAAGATATTCAAAATACAAATTTTTTCGGTTTTCCCCAAAAAATAGAAACTTTTCATGTTTTTCTGTTGTTGCTTTTTTAAGTTTTTCCCCAAAAAAAATACAAAATTTTTACGTTTTTCACAAACCAAAATGCGAATTCTCATGCTTTTTCCAAAAACAATGAAAAAATTCAATAATCAATATTTTTGCGTTTTTTTTTCAAAAAAAATTGAAAAGGTGCCATGAAAATTTTCTTTCGATTTTTAACACAAATCGTTTTTGTTGATTGTTTGTTTGCTTAAAGATACTTAAAATACAAATTTTTTACGTTTTTCACAAACAAAAATGCGAATTTTCAAGTTTTTCCCCCAAAAGAATGAAAAAATTCAATAATAAAAATTTTTGAGTTTTTTTTTTTTCAAAAAATTGGAAAAATTACATGAAACATTTTTTTTCGATTTTTTAATTCAAATCGTTTTTTGTTGATTGTTTGTTTGCTTAAAGATACTCAAAATACAAATTTTTTACGTTTTTCACAAACAAAAATTCGAATTTTCGTGCTCTTTCCCAAAACAATGAAAAAATTCAATAATCAAAATTTTTGCGTTTTTTTTTTCAAAAAATGGAAAAAATGACATGAAATTTTTTTTTTTTGATTTTTTAACTCAAATTGTTTTAGTTGTTTGTTTGTTTGCTTAAAGATATTCAAAATACAAATTTTTACTGTTTTCGCCCCGAAAATACAAATTTTTCATGTTTTTTTGTTGTTGCTTTTTTACGTTTTTCCCCAAAAAAACACATTTTTACGTTTTTCACAAATCAAAATGCAAATTTTCAAGTTTTTCACCAAAAAATTGAAAAAAATCAATTATCAAAATTTTAGCGATTTTTTTAAAAAAAATTGAAAAAATGCCATGAAATTTTTTTTTTTGATTTTTAACTCTAATCGTTTTTGTTGTTTGTTTGTTTGCTTAAAGATATTCAAAATACGAATTTTTACCGTTTTCCCCAAAAAAATACAAATTTTTACGTTTTTCAGAAACAAAAATGCGAATTTTCATTCTTTTTCCCCAAAAAAATTAAAAAATTCAATATTCAAAATGTTTGCGAATTTTTTTTAAAAATATTGAAAATATAACATAAAACATTTTATTTAGATTTTTTAACTCAAATCGTTTTTGTTGTTTGTTTGTTTGCTTAAAGATATTCAAAATACAAATTTTTACGGTTTTCCCCAAAAAATACAAATTTTTACGTTTTTCAGAAACCAAAATGCGAATTTTCATGCTTTTTCCCAAAACAATTAAAAAATTCAATATTTAAAATTTTTGCGTTTTTTTCTCAAAAAAATTGAAAAGGTGCCATGAAAATTTTCTTTCGATTTTTAACACAAATCGTTTTTGTTGTTTGTTTGTTTGCTTAAAGATATTCAAAATACACATTTTTGCGGTTTCCGCCCCAAAAAATACAAATTTTTTCGTTTTTCACAAACCAAAATGCGAATTTTCATGCTTTTTCCAAAAACAATGAAAAAATTCAATAATCAATATTTTGGCGTTTTTTTTTCAAAAAAATTGAAAAGGTGCCATGAAAATTTTCCTTCGATTTTTAACACAAATCGTTTTTGTTGATTGTTTGTTTGCTTAAAGATACTCAAAATACAAATTTTTTACGTTTTTCACAAACAAAAATGCGAATTTTCAAGTTTTTCTCCCAAAAGAATGAAAAAATTCAATAATAAAAATTTTTGAGTTTTTTTTTTCAAAAAATGGAAAAAATGACATGAAACATTTTTTTTCGATTTTTTTAATTTTTCATGCTTTTTCCCAAAACAATGAAAAGATTCAATAATCAATATTTTTGCGTTTTTTTTTCAAAAAAATTGAAAAAATGCTATGAAAATTTTCTTTCGATTTTTAACACAAATTGTTTTTGTTGTTTGTTTGTTTGCTTAAAGATATTCAAAATACACATTTTTGCGGTTTCCGCCCCAAAAAATACAAATTTTTTCGTTTTTCACAAACCAATATGCGAATTTTCATGCTTTTTCCCCAAAAAAATTAAAAATTCAATATTTAAAATATTTGCGTTTTTTTTTCAAAAAAATTCGAATTTTCATGTTTTTTTGTTGTTGCTTTTTTACGTTTTTCCCCAAAAAAAATACAACATTTTTTCGTTTTTGTTGTTTGTTTGTTTGCTTAAAGATATTCAAAATACAAATTTTTTCGGTTTTCCCCAAAAAATAAAAATTTTCACGTTTTTCAGAAACAAAAATGCGAATTTTCATGTTTTTTCCAAAAACAATGAAAAAATTCAATATTCAAAATTTTTGCGAATTTTTTTAAAAAATATTGAAAATATAACATAAAACATTTTATTTAGATTTTTTAACTCAAATCGTTTTAGTTGTTTGTTTGTTTGCTTAAAGATATTAAAAATACAAATTTTTACGTTTTTCAGAAACAAAAATGCGAATTTTCATGCTTTTTCCCCAAAAAAAATTAAAAAATTCAATATTCAAAATTTTTGCGAATTTTTTTAAAAAATATTGAAAATATAACATAAAACATTTTATTTAGATTTTTTAACTCAAATCGTTTTTGTTGTTTGTTTGTTTGCTTAAAGATATTCAAAATACAAATTTTTTCGGTTTTCCCCAAAAAATACAAATTTTTCATGTTTTTTTGTTGTTGCTTTTTTAAGTTTTTCCCCAAAAAAATACAACATTTTTACGTTTTTCACAAACCAAAATGCGAATTCTCATGCTTTTTCCCAAAACAATGAAAAAATTCAATAATCAATATTTTTGCGTTTTTTTTTCAAAAAAATTGAAAAGGTGCCATGAAAATTTTCTTTCGATTTTTAACACAAATCGTTTTTGTTGATTGTTTGTTTGCTTAAAGATACTCAAAATACAAATTTTTTACGTTTTTCACAAACAAAAATGCGAATTTTCAAGTTTTTCCCCCAAAAGAATGAAAAAAATCAATAATAAAAATTTTTGAGTTTTTTTTTTCAAAAAATTGGAAAAATTACATGAAACATTTTTTTTCGATTTTTTAATTCAAATCGTTTTTGTTGATTGTTTGTTTGCTTAAGGATACTCAAAATACAAATTTTTTACGTTTTTCACAAACAAAAATTCGAATTTTCGTGCTCTTTCCCAAAACAATGAAAAAATTCAATAATCAAAATTTTTGCGTTTTTTTTTCAAAAAAATGGAAAAAATGACATGAAATTTTTTTTTTTGATTTTTTAACTCAAATTGTTTTAGTTGTTTGTTTGTTTGCTTAAAGATATTCAAAATACAAATTTTTACTGTTTTCGCCCCGAAAATACAAATTTTTCATGTTTTTTTGTTGTTGCTTTTTTACGTTTTTCCCCAAAAAAATACATTTTTACGTTTTTCACAAATCAAAATGCAAATTTTCAAGTTTTTCACCAAAAAATTGAAAAAAATCAATTATCAAAATTTTAGCGATTTTTTAAAAAAAAAATTGAAAAAATGCCATGAAAATTTTTTTTCGATTTTTAACTCTAATCGTTTTTGTTGTTTGTTTGTTTGCTTAAAGATATTCAATACAAATTTTTTCGGTTTTCCCCAAAAAATACAAATTTTTACGTTTTTCAGAAACAAAAATGCGAATTTTCATGTTTTTCCCCAAAAAAAATTCAATATTCAAAATGTTTGCGAATTTTTTTTAAAAATATTGAAAATAAAACATAAAACATTTTATTTAGATTTTTTAACTCAAATCGTTTTTGTTGTTTGTTTGTTTGCTTAAAGATATTCAAAATACACATTTTTGCGGTTTCCGCCCCAAAAAATACTAATTTTTTCGTTTTTCACAAACCAAAATGCGAATTTTCATGCTTTTTCCCCAAAAAAATTAAAAATTCAATATTTAAAATATTTGCGTTTTTTTTTTCAAAAAAATTCGAATTTTCATGTTTTTTTGTTGTTGCTTTTTTACGTTTTTCCCCAAAAAAAATACAAAATTTTTTCGTTTTTGTTGTTTGTTTGTTTGCTTAAAGATATTCAATACAAATTTTTTCGGTTTTCCCCAAAAAATACAAATTTTTACGTTTTTCAGAAACAAAAATGCGAATTTTCATGTTTTTCCCCAAAAAAATTAAGAAATACATTATTCAAAATTTTTGCGAATTTTTATGAAAATTTGAAAAATAACATAAAACATTTTATATAGATTTTTTAACTCAAATCGCTTTTGTTGTTTGTTTGTTTGCTTAAATATATTCAAAATATACATTTTTACGGTTTTCCCCAAAAAGATACAAATTTTTACGTTTTTCAGAAACAAAAATGCGAATTTTCAAGTTTTTCCCCCAAAGAATGAAAAAATTCAATAATAAAAATTTTTGAGTTTTTTTTTTCAAAAAAATTGAAAAAATGCCATGATAATTTTTTTTTCGATTTTTTAATTCAAATCGTTTTTGTTGATTGTTTGTTTGCTTAAAGATACTCAAAATACAAATTTTTTAAGTTTTTCACAAACCAAAATGCGAATTTTCATGCTTTTTCCCAAAACAATGAAAAAATCAATAATCAAAAGTTTTGCGTTTTTTTTTTTAAAAAAAATGGAAAAAATGACATGAAACATTTTTTTCGATTTTTTAACTCAAATCGTTTTTGTTGTTTGTTTGTTTGCTTAAAGATATTCAAAATACAAATTTTTACGGTTTTCCCAAAAAATACAAATTTTTACGTTTTTCACAAACCAAAATGCGAATTTTCATGCTTTTTCCCAAAACAATGAAAAAAATTCAATAATACAAATTTTTGCGTTTTTTTTCCAAAAAAATTGAAAAAATGACATGAAACATTTTTTTTTCGATTTTTTTAACTCAAATTGTTTTAGTTGTTTGTTTGTTTGCTTAAAGATATTAAAAATACAAATTTTTACGGTTTTCGCCCCAAAAATACAAATTTTTACGTTTTTCACAAATCAAAATGCAAATTTTCAAGTTTTTCACCAAAAAATTGAAAAAAATCAATTATCAAAATTTTAGCGATTTTTTCTCAAAAAAATTGAAAAAATGCCATGAAATTTTTTTTTCGATTTTTAACTCTAATCGTTTTTGTTTGTTTGTTTGCTTAAAGATATTCAAAATACGAATTTTTACCCTTTTCCCCAAAAAAATACAAATTTTTACGTTTTTCAGAAACAAAAATGCGAATTTTCATTCTTTTTCCCCAAAAAAATTAAAAAATTCAATATTCAAAATGTTTGCGAATTTTTTTAAAAAATATTGAAAATATAACATAAAACATTTTATTTAGATTTTTTAACTCAAATCGTTTTTGTTGTTTGTTTGTTTGCTTAAAGATATTCAAAATACAAATTTTTACGGTTTTTCGCCCCAAAAAATACAAATTTTTACGTTTTTCACAAACCAAAATGCGAAATTTTATACTTTTTCCCCAAAAAAAATTAAAAATTCAATATTCAAAATTTTTGCGAATTTTTTTAAAAAATATTCGAATTTTTCATGTTTTTTTGCTGTTTGCTTTTTACGTTTTTTCCCCAAAAAAAATACAAAATTTTTACGTTTTTCACAAACCAAAATGCGAATTTTCATGTCTATTCCCAAAAAAATTAAGAAATTCAATAATCAAAGTTTTTGCGTTTTTTTTCTCAAAAAGTTGAAGAAATGCCATGAACATTTTTTTCAATTTTTTAACTCAAATCGTTTTTGTTGTTTGTTTGTTTGCTTAAAGATATTCAAAATACAAATTTTTACGTTTTTCAGAAACAAAAATGCGAATTTTCATGTTTTTCCTTTCTTTCGATTTTTAACACAAATCGTTTTTGTTGTTTGTTTGTTTGCTTAAAGATATTCAAAATACACATTTTTGCGGTTTCCGCCCCAAAAAATACAAATTTTTTCGTTTTTCACAAACCAAAATGCGAATTTTCATGCTTTTTCCCCAAAAAAATTAAAAATTCAATATTTAAAATATTTGCGTTTTTTTTTCAAAAAAATTCGAATTTTCATGTTTTTTTTGTTGTTGCTTTTTTACGTTTTTCCCCAAAAAAAATACAAAATTTTTTCGTTTTTGTTGTTTGTTTGTTTGCTTAAAGATATTCAATACAAATTTTTTCGGTTTTTCCCCAAAAAATACAAATTTTTACGTTTTTCAGAAACAAAAATGCGAATTTTCATGTTTTTCCCCAAAAAAATTAAGAAATACATTATTCAAAATTTTTGCGAATTTTTATGAAAATTTGAAAAATGACATGAAACATTTTTTTCGATTTTTTAACTCAAATCGTTTTTGTTGTTTGTTTGTTTGCTTAAAGATATTCAAAATACAAATTTTTACGGTTTTCCCCAAAAAATACAAATTTTTACGTTTTTCACAAACCAAAATGCGAATTTTCATGCTTTTTCCCGAAACAATGAAAAAAATTCAATAATACAAATTTTTGCGTATTTTTTTTCCAAAAAAATTGAAAAAATGACATGAAACATTTTTTTTTCGATTTTTTTAACTCAAATCGTTTTAGTTGTTTGTTTGTTTGCTTAAAGATATTAAAAATACAAATTTTTACGGTTTTCGCCCCAAAAATACAAATTTTTACGTTTTTCACAAATCAAAATGCAAATTTTCAAGTTTTTCACCAAAAAATTGAAAAAAATCAATTATCAAAATTTTAGCGATTTTTTCTCAAAAAAATTGAAAAAATGCCATGATAATTTTTTTTCGATTTTTTAATTCAAATCGTTTTTGTTGATTGTTTGTTTGCTTAAAGATACTCAAAATACAAATTTTTTAAGTTTTTCACAAACCAAAATGCGAATTTTCATGCTTTTTCCCAAAACAATGAAAAAATCAATAATCAAAATTTTTGCGTTTTTTTTTTCAAAAAAATGGAAAAAATGACATGAAACATTTTTTTTCGATTTTTTAACTCAAATCGTTTTTGTTGTTTGTTTGTTTGCTTAAAGATATTAAAAATACAAATTTTTACGGTTTTCCCCAAAAAATACAAATTTTTACGTTTTTCACAAACCAAAATGCGAATTTTCAAGTTTTTCACCAAAAAATTGAAAAAAATCAATTATCAAAATTTTAGCGATTTTTTTCTCAAAAAAATTGAAAAAATGCCATTAAATTTTTTTTCGATTTTTAACTCTAATCGTTTTTGTTTGTTTGTTTGCTTAAAGATATTCAAAATACGAATTTTTACCCTTTTCCCCAAAAAAAATACAAATTTTTACGTTTTTCAGAAACAAAAATGCGAATTTTCATTCTTTTTCCCCAAAAAAATTAAAAAATTCAATATTCAAAATGTTTGCGAATTTTTTTAAAAAATATTGAAAATATAACATAAAACATTTTATTTAGATTTTTTAACTCAAATCGTTTTTGTTGTTTGTTTGTTTGCTTAAAGATATTCAAAATACAAATTTTTACGGTTTTCGCTCCAAAAATACAAATTTTTACGTTTTTCACAAACCAAAATGCGAAATTTCATACTTTTTCCCCAAAAAAATTAAAAATTAATTATTCAAAATTTTTGCGTTTTTTTTCAAAAAAAATTGAAAAGGTGCCATGAAAATTTTCTTTCGATTTTTAACACAAATCGTTTTTGTTGATTGTTTGTTTGCTTAAAGATACTCAAAATACAAATTTTTTACGTTTTTCAGTAACAAAAATGCGAATTTTCAAGTTTTTCCCCCAAAAGAATGAAACAATTCAATAATAAAAATTTTTTAGTTTTTTTTTTTCAAAAAAATTGAAAAAATGACATGAAACATTTTTTTTCGATATTTTAATTCAAATCGTTTTTGTTGATTGTTTGTTTGCTTAAAGATACTCAAAATACAAATTTTTTACGTTTTTCACAAACAAAAATTCGAATTTTCATGCTCTTTCCCAAAACAATGAAAAAATTCAATAATCAAAATTTTTGCGTTTTTTTTTCAAAAAAATGGAAAAAATGACATGAAACATTTTTTTTTGTTTTTTAACTCAAATCGTTTTAGTTGTTTGTTTGTTTGCTTAAAGATATTAAAAATACAAATTTTTACGGTTTTCGCCCCAAAAATACAAATTTTTCATGTTTTTTTGTTGTTGCTTTTTTACGTTTTTCCCCAAATAATACATTTTTACGTTTTTTTGCGAATTTTTTTAAAAAATATTGAAAATATAACATAAAACATTTTATTTAGATTTTTTAACTCAAATCGTTTTTGTTGTTTGTTTGTTTGCTTAAAGATATTCAAAATACAAATTTTTACGGTTTTCGCCCAAAAAATACTAATTTTTACGTTTTTCAGAAACCAAAATGCGAATTTTCATGCTTTTTCCCAAAACAATTAAAAAATTCAATATTTAAAATTTTTGCGTTTTTTTCTCAAAAAAATTGAAAAGGTGCCATGAAAATTTTCTTTCGATTTTTAACACAAATCGTTTTTGTTGATTGTTTGTTTGCTTAAAGATACTCAAAATACAAATTTTTACGTTTTTCAGAAACAAAAATGCGAATTTTCATGTTTTTCCCCAAAAAAATTAAGAAATTCATTAGTCAAAATTTTTGCGAATTTTTATGAAAAAATTTGAAAAATAACATAAAACATTTTATATAGATTTTTAAACTCAAATCGCTTTTGATGTTTGTTTGTTTGCTTAAATATATTCAAAATATACATTTTTACGGTTTTCCCCAAAAAGATACAAATTTTTAGGTTTTTCAGAAACAAAAATGCGAATTTTCAAGTTTTTCCCCAAAAGAATGAAAAAATTCAATAATAAAAATTTTTGAGTTTTTTTTTCAAAAAAATTGAAAAAATGCCATGATAATTTTTTTTCGATTTTTTAATTCAAATCGTTTTTGTTGATTGTTTGTTTGCTTAAAGATACTCAAAATACAAATTTTTTAAGTTTTTCACAAACCAAAATGCGAACTTTCATGCTTTTTCCCAAAACAATGAAAAAATCAATAATCAAAATTTTTGCGTTTTTTTTTTTCAAAAAAATGGAAAAAATGACATGAAACATTTTTTTTCGATTTTTTTAACTCAACTCTTTTTAGTTGTTTGTTTGTTTGCTTAAAGATATTCAAAATACAAATTTTTTGCGTTTTTCACAAACCAAAATGCGAATTTTCATGCTTTTTCCCAAAACAATGAAAAAATTCAATAATACAAATTTTTGCTTTTTTTTTTCAAAAAAATTGAAAAAATGACATGAAACATTTTTTTTCGATTTTTTTAACTCAAACCGTTTTAGTTGTTTGTTTGTTTGCTTAAAGATATTAAAAATACAAATTTTTACGGTTTTCGCCCCAAAAATACAAATTTTTACGTTTTTCAGAAACAAAAATGCGAATTTTCATGCTTTTTCCAAAAACAATGAAAAAATTCAATAATCAATATTTTTGCGTTTTTTTTTCAAAAAAATTGAAAAGGTGCCATGAAAATTTTTTTTCGATTTTTAACACAAATCGTTTTTGTTGGTTGTTTGTTTGCTTAAAGATACTCAAAATACAAATTTTTTGCGTTTTTCACAAATCAAAATGCGAATTTTCATGCTTTTTCCAAAAACAATGAAAAAATTCAATAATCAATATTTTTGCGTTTTTTTTTCAAAAAAATTAAAAAAATGCCATGAAAATTTTCTTTCGATTTTTAACACAAATCGTTTTTGTTGTTTGTTTGTTTGCTTAAAGATATTCAAAATACACATTTTTGCGGTTTCCGCCCCAAAAAATACAAATTTTTTCGTTTTTCACAAACCAAAATGCGAATTTTCATGCTTTTTCTCCAAAAAAATTAAAAATTCAATATTTAAAATATTTGCGTTTTTTTAAAAAAAATTCGAATTTTCATGTTTTTTTGTTGTTGCTTTTTTACGTTTTTCCCAAAAAAAAAAATAAAAAATTTTTACGTTTTTCACAAACCAAAATGCGAATTTTCAAGTCTATTCCCAAAAAAAATTAAGAAATTCAATATTCAAAATTTTTGCGTTTTTTTTTCTCAAAAAGTTGAAGAAATGCCATGAACATTTTTTTCAATTTTTTAACTCAAATCGTTTTTTGTTGTTTGTTTGTTTGCTTAAAGATATTCAAAATACACATTTTTGCGGTTTACCCCAAAAAATACAAACTTTTACGTTTTTCAGAAACAAAAATGCGAATTTTCAAGTTTTTCCCACAAAAGAATGAAAAAATTGAATATTTAAAATTTTTTCGTTTTTTTTTTCAAAAAAATTGAAGAAATGCCATGAATATTTTTTTCAATTTTTTAACTCAAATCGTTTTGTTGTTTGTTTGGTTTCTTAAAGATATTCAATATACAAATTTTTACGGTTTTCCCCAAAAAATACAAATTTTTACGATTTTCACAAACAAAAATGCGAATTTTCATGTTTTTCCCCATTTTGTTGTTGTTGCTTTTTTGCGTTTTTCCCTAAAAAAAATTCGCATTTTCATGTTTTTTTGTTGTTGATTTTTTACGTTTTTCCCCAAAAAAATACATTTTCACGTTTTTCAAAAATCAAAATGTAAATTTTCAAGTTTTTCACCAAAAAATTGAAAAAAATCAATTATCAAAATTTTAGCGATTTTTTCTCAAAAAAATTGAAAAAATGCCATGAAATTTTTTTTTTGATTTTTTAACTCAAATCGTTTTTGTTGTTTGTTTGTTTGCTTAAAGATATTAAAAATACAAATTTTTACGGTTTTCGCCCCAAAAATACAAATTTTTACGTTTTTCAGAAACAAAAATGCGAATTTTCATGCTTTTTCCCCAAAAAAATTAAAAAATTAAATATTTAAAGTTTTTGCGTTTTCTTCTCAAAAAAATTAAAAAGGTGCCATGAAAATTTTCTTTCGATTTTTAACACAAATCGTTTTTGTTGATTGTTTATTTGCTTAAAGATACTCAAAATACAAATTTTTACGTTTTTCAGAAACAAAAATGCGAATTTTCATGTTTTTCCCAAAAAAAATTAAGAAATTCAATATTCAAAATTTTTGCGAATTTTTATGAAAAAATTTGAAAAATAACATAAAACATTTTATTTAGATTTTTTAACTCAAATCGCCTTTGTTGTTTGTTTTTTTGCTTAAATATATTCAAAATACACATTTTTGCGGTTTACCCCAAAAAAATAAAAATTTTTACGATTTTCACAAACAAAAATCCGAATTTTCATGTTTTTCCCCATTTTGTTGTTGTTGCTTTTTTGCGTTTTTCCCCAAAAAAAATTCGAATTTTCATGTTTTTTTGTTGTTGCTTTTTTACGTTTTTCCCCAAAAAAAATACATTTTTACGTTTTTCACAAATTAAAATGCAAATTTTCATGTTTTTCACCAAAAAAATTAAAAATTCAATATTTAAAATATTTGCGTTTTTTTTTTCAAAAAAATTCGAATTTTCATGTTTTTTTGTTGTTGCTTTTTTACGTTTTTCCACAAAAAAAATACAAAATTTTTTCGTTTTTGTTGTTTGTTTGTTTGCTTAAAGATATTCAATACAAATTTTTTCGGTTTTCCCCAAAAAATACAAATTTTTACGTTTTTCAGAAACAAAAATGCGAATTTTCATGTTTTTCCCCAAAAAAATTAAGAAATACATTATTCAAAATTTTTGCGAATTTTTATGAAAATTTGAAAAATAACATAAAACATTTTATTTAGATTTTTTAACTCAACTCGTTTTTGTTGTTTGTTTGTTTGCTTAAAGATATTCAAAATACAAATTTTTACGGTTTTCGCCCCAAAAATACAAATTTTTACGTTTTTCACAAACCAAAATGCGAAATTTCATACTTTTTCCCCAAAAAAAATTAAAAATTCAATATTCAAAACTTTTGCGAATTTTTTTAAAAAATATTCGAATTTTCATGTTTTTTTGCTGTTGCTTTTTACGTTTTTCCCCAAAAAAAATACAAAATTTTTACGTTTTTCACAAACCAAAATGCGAATTTTCATGTCTATTCCCAAAAAAATTAAGAAATTCAATAATCAAAGTTTTTGCGTTTTTTTTCTCAAAAAGTTGAAGAAATGCCATGAACATTTTTTTCAATTTTTTAACTCAAATCGTTTTTGTTGTTTGTTTGTTTGCTTAAAGATATTCAAAATACAAATTTTTACGTTTTTCAGAAACAAAAATGCGAATTTTCATGTTTTTCCCCAAAAAAATTAAAAAATTCAATATTCAAAATTTTTGCGAATTTTTATGAAAAAATTTGAAAAATAACATATAAAACATTTTATTTAGATTTTTTAACTCAAATCGCCTTTGTTGTTTGTTTGTTTGCTTAAATATACTCAAAATACACATTTTTGCGGTTTACCCCAAAAAAATACAAATTTTTACGTTTTTCAGAAACAAAAATGCGAATTTTCAAGTTTTTCCCCCAAAAGAATGAAAAAATTCAATATTTAAAATGTTTTCGTTTTTTTTTTCAAAAAAAATTGAAGAAATGCCATGAATATTTTTTTTCAATTTTTTAACTCAAATCGTTTTTGTTGTTTGTTTGGTTTCTTAAAGATATTCAATATACAAATTTTTACGGTTTTCCCCAAAAAATACAAATTTTTACGATTTTCACAAACAAAAATGCGAATTTTCATGTTTTTCCCCATTTTGTTGTTGTTGCTTTTTTGCGTTTTTCCCTAAAAAAAATTCGCATTTTCATGTTTTTTTGTTGTTGCTTTTTTACGTTTTTCCCCAAAAAAATACATTTTTGCGTTTTTCACAAATCAAAATGCAAATTTTCAAGTTTTTCACCAAAAAATTGAAAAAAAATCAATTATCAAAATTTTAGCGATTTTTTCTCAAAAAAATTGAAAAAATGCCATGAAATTTTTTTTTCGATTTTTAACTCTAATCGTTTTTTTTGTTTGTTTGTTTGCTTAAAGATATTCAAAATACGAATTTTTGCCGTTTTCCCCAAAAAAATACAATTTTTTACGTTTTTTACAAACCAAAATGCGAATTCTCATGCTTTTTCCCAAAACAATGAAAAAATTCAATAATCAATATTTTTGCGTTTTTTTCAAAAAAAATTGAAAAGTTGCCATGAAAATTTTCTTTCGATTTTTAACACAAATCGTTTTTGCTGATTGTTTGTTTGCTTAAAGATACTCAAAATACAAATTTTTTACGTTTTTCAGTAACAAAAATGCGAATTTTCAAGTTTTTCCCCAAAAGAATGAAAAAATTCAATAATAAAAATTTTTTGAGTTTTTTTTTTCAAAAAAATTGAAAAAAATGACATGAAACATTTTTTTTTCGATTTTTTAATTCAAATCGTTTTTGTGGATTGTTTGTTTGCTTAAAGATACTCAAAATACAAATTTTTTACGTTTTTCACAAACAAAAATTCGAATTTTCATGCTCTTTCCCAAAACAATGAAAAAATTCAATAATCAAAATTTTTGCGTTTTTTTTTCAAAAAAATGGAAAAAATGACATGAAACATTTTTTTTTGTTTTTAACTCAAATCGTTTTAGTTGTTTGTTTGTTTGCTTAAAGATATTAAAAATACAAATTTTTACGGTTTTCGGCCCAAAAATACAAATTTTTCATGTTTTTTTGTTGTTGCTTTTTTACGTTTTTTCCCCAAATAATACATTTTTACGTTTTTTTGCGAATTTTTTAAAAAATATTGAAAATATAACATAAAACATTTTATTTAGTTTTTTAACTCAAATCGTTTTTGTTGTTTGCTTGTTTGCTTAAAGATATTCAAAATACAAATTTTTACGGTTTTCCCCAAAAAATACTAATTTTTACGTTTTTCAGAAACCAAAATGCGAATTTTCATGCTTTTTCCCAAAAGAATGAAAAAATTCAATAATAAAAATTTTTGAGTTTTTTTTTCAAAAAAAATTGAAAAAATGCCATGATAATTTTTTTTCGATTTTTTAATTCAAATCGTTTTTGTTGATTGTTTGTTTGCTTAAAGATACTCAAAATAC
Organism: Drosophila siamana; assembly: GCA_035047445.1. Taxonomy (NCBI): domain Eukaryota; kingdom Metazoa; phylum Arthropoda; class Insecta; order Diptera; family Drosophilidae; genus Drosophila; species Drosophila siamana. Next base: position 879,977 of record JAWNPP010000033.1, read on the forward strand.
AAATTTTTTAAGTTTTTCACAAACCAAAATGCGAATTTTCATGCTTTTTCCCAAAACAATGAAAAAATCAATAATCAAAATTTTTGGGTTTTTTTTTTCAAAAAAATTGAAAAGGTGCCATGAAAATTTTCTTTCGATTTTTAACACAAATCGTTTTTTGTTGTTTGTTTGTTTGCTTAAAGATATTCAAAATACACATTTTTGCGGTTTCCGCCCCAAAAAATACAAATTTTTTCGTTTTTCACAAACCAAAATGCGAATTTTCATGCTTTTTCCCCAAAAAAATTAAAAATTCAATATTTAAAATATTTGCGTTTTTTTCAAAAAAAGTTGAAGAAATGCCATGAACATTTTTTTCAATTTTTTAACTCAAATCGTTTTTGTTGTTTGTTTGTTTGCTTAAAGATATTCAAAATACACATTTTTGCGGTTTACCCCAAAAAATACAAACTTTTACGTTTTTCAGAAACAAAAATGCGAATTTTCAAGTTTTTCCCACAAAAGAATGAAAAAATTGAATATTTAAAATTTTTTCGTTTTTTTTTTCAAAAAAATTGAAGAAATGCCATGAATATTTTTTCAATTTTTTAACTCAAATCGTTTTGTTGTTTGTTTGGTTTCTTAAAGATATTCAATATACAAATTTTTACGGTTTTCCCCAAAAAATACAAATTTTTACGATTTTCACAAACAAAAATGCGAATTTTCATGTTTTTCCCCATTTTGTTGTTGTTGCTTTTTTGCGTTTTTCCCTAAAAAAAATTCGCATTTTCATGTTTTTTTGTTGTTGATTTTTTACGTATTTCCCTAAAAAAATACATTTTTACGTTTTTCAAAAATCAAAATGCAAATTTTCAAGTTTTTCACCAAAAAATTGAAAAAAATCAATTATCAAAATTTTAGCGATTTTTTCTCAAAAAAATTGAAAAAATGCCATGAAATTTTTTTTTCGATTTTTTAACTCAAATCGTTTTTGTTGTTTGTTTGTTTGCTTAAAGATATTAAAAATACAAATTTTTACGGTTTTCGCCCCAAAAATACAAATTTTTACGTTTTTCAGAAACAAAAATGCGAATTTTCATGCTTTTTCCCCAAAAAAAATTAAAAAATTAAATATTTAAAGTTTTTGCGTTTTCTTCTCAAAAAAATTAAAAAGGTGCCATGAAAATTTTCTTTCGATTTTTAACACAAATCGTTTTTGTTTATTGTTGATTTGCTTAAAGATACTCAAAATACAAATTTTTACGTTTTTCAGAAACAAAAATGCGAATTTTCATGTTTTTCCCAAAAAAAATTAAGAAATTCAATATTCAAAATTTTTGCGAATTTTTATGAAAAAATTTGAAAAATAACATAAAACATTTTATTTAGATTTTTTAACTCAAATCGCCTTTGTTGTTTGTTTTTTTGCTTAAATATATTCAAAATACACATTTTTGCGGTTTACCCCAAAAAAATAAAAATTTTTACGATTTTCACAAACAAAAATGCGAATTTTCATGTTTTTCCCCATTTTGTTGTTGTTGCTTTTTTGCGTTTTTCCCCAAAAAAAATTCGAATTTTCATGTTTTTTTGTTGTTGCTTTTTTACGTTTTTCCCCAAAAAAAATACATTTTTACGTTTTTCACAAATCAAAATGCAAATTTTCATGTTTTTCACCAAAAAATTGAAAAAATTCAATAATCAAAATTTTTGCGTTTTTTTCAAAAAAAATTGAAAAGTTGCCATGAAAATTTTCTTTCGATTTTTAACACAAATCGTTTTTGCTGATTGTTTGTTTGCTTAAAGATACTCAAAATACAAATTTTTTACGTTTTTCAGTAACAAAAATGCGAATTTTCAAGTTTTTCCCCCAAAAGAATGAAAAAATTCAATAATAAAAATTTTTGAGTTTTTTTTTCCAAAAAAATTGAAAAAATGACATGAAACATTTTTTTTCGATTTTTTAATTCAAATCGTTTTTGTGGATTGTTTGTTTGCTTAAAGATACTCAAAATACAAATTTTTTACGTTTTTCACAAACAAAAATTCGAATTTTCATGCTCTTTCCCAAAACAATGAAAAAATTCAATAATCAAAATTTTTGCGTTTTTTTTTCAAAAAAATGGAAAAAATGACATGAAACATTTTTTTTTGTTTTTTAACTCAAATCGTTTTAGTTGTTTGTTTGTTTGCTTAAAGATATTAAAAATACAAATTTTTACGGTTTTCGGCCCAAAAATACAAATTTTTCATGTTTTTTTGTTGTTGCTTTTTTACGTTTTTCCCCAAATAATACATTTTTACGTTTTTTTGCGAATTTTTTTAAAAAATATTGAAAATATAACATAAAACATTTTATTTAGATTTTTTAACTCAAATCGTTTTTGTTGTTTGTTTGTTTGCTTAAAGATATTCAAAATACAAATTTTTACGGTTTTCCCCAAAAAATACTAATTTTTACGTTTTTCAGAAACCAAAATGCGAATTTTCATGCTTTTTCCCAAAACAATTAAAAAATTCAATATTTAAAATTTTTGCGTTTTTTCTCAAAAAAATTGAAAAGGTGCCATGAAAATTTTCTTTCGATTTTTAACACAAATCGTTTTTGTTGATTGTTTGTTTGCTTAAAGATACTCAAAATACAAATTTTTACGTTTTTCAGAAACAAAAATGCGAATTTTCATGTTTTTCCCCAAAAAAATTAAGAAATTCATTAGTCAAAATTTTTGCGAATTTTTATGAAAAAATTTGAAAAATAACATAAAACATTTTATATAGATTTTTAAACTCAAATCGCTTTTGATGTTTGTTTGTTTGCTTAAATATATTCAAAATATACATTTTTACGGTTTTCCCCAAAAAGATACAAATTTTTAGGTTTTTCAGAAACAAAAATGCGAATTTTCAAGTTTTTCCCCCAAAAGAATGAAAAAATTCAATAATAAAAATTTTTGAGTTTTTTTTTTCAAAAAAATTGAAAAAATGCCATGATAATTTTTTTTCGATTTTTTAATTCAAATCGTTTTTGTTGATTGTTTGTTTGCTTAAAGATACTCAAAATACAAATTTTTTAAGTTTTTCACAAACCAAAATGCGAATTTTCATGCTTTTTCCCAAAAAAATGAAAAAATCAATAATCAAAATTTTTGGGTTTTTTTTTCAAAAAAATTGAAAAGGTGCCATGAAAATTTTCTTTCGATTTTTAACACAAATCGTTTTTGTTGTTTGTTTGTTTGCTTAAAGATATTCAAAATACACATTTTTGCGGTTTCCGCCCCAAAAAATACAAATTTTTTCGTTTTTCACAAACCAAAATGCGAATTTTCATGCTTTTTCCCCAAAAAAATTAAAAATTCAATATTTAAAATATTTGCGTTTTTTTCAAAAAAAGTTGAAGAAATGCCATGAACATTTTTTTCAATTTTTTAACTCAAATCGTTTTTGTTGTTTGTTTGTTTGCTTAAAGATATTCAAAATACACATTTTTGCGGTTTACCCCAAAAAATACAAACTTTTACGTTTTTCAGAAACAAAAATGCGAATTTTCAAGTTTTTCCCACAAAAGAATGAAAAAATTGAATATTTAAAATTTTTTCGTTTTTTCTTTCAAAAAAATTGAAGAAATGCCATGAATATTTTTTTCAATTTTTTAACTCAAATCGTTTTGTTGTTTGTTTGGTTTCTTAAAGATATTCAATATACAAATTTTTACGGTTTTCCCCAAAAAATACAAAATTTGACGATTTTCACAAACAAAAATGCGAATTTTCATGTTTTTCCCCATTTTTGTTGTTGTTGCTTTTTTGCGTTTTTCCCTAAAAAAAATTCGCATTTTCATGTTTTTTTGTTGTTGATTTTTTACGTTTTTCCCCAAAAAAATACATTTTTACGTTTTTCAAAAATCAAAATGCAAATTTTCAAGTTTTTCACCAAAAAATTGAAAAAAATCAATTATCAAAATTTTAGCGATTTTTTCGCAAAAAAATTGAAAAAATGCCATGAAATTTTTTTTCGATTTTTTAACTCAAATCGTTTTTGTTGTTTGTTTGTTTGCTTAAAGATATTAAAAATACAAATTTTTACGGTTTTCGCCCCAAAAATACAAATTTTTACGTTTTTCAGAAACAAAAATGCGAATTTTCATGCTTTTTCCCCAAAAAAAATTAAAAAATTAAATATTTAAAGTTTTTGCGTTTTCTTCTCAAAAAAATTAAAAAGGTGCCATGAAAATTTTCTTTCGATTTTTAACACAAATCGTTTTTGTTGATTGTTGATTTGCTTAAAGATACTCAAAATACAAATTTTTACGTTTTTCAGAAACAAAAATGCGAATTTTCATGTTTTTCCCAAAAAAAATTAAGAAATTCAATATTCAAAATTTTTGCGAATTTTTATGAAAAAATTTGAAAAATAACATAAAACATTTTATTTAGATTTTTTAACTCAAATCGCCTTTGTTGTTTGTTTTTTTGCTTAAATATATTCAAAATACACATTTTTGCGGTTTACCCCAAAAAATAAAAATTTTTACGATTTTCACAAACAAAAATGCGAATTTTCATGTTTTTCCCCATTTTGTTGTTGTTGCTTTTTTGCGTTTTTCCCAAAAAAAAATTCGAATTTTCATGTTTTTTTGTTGTTGCTTTTTTACGTTTTTCCCCAAAAAAAATACATTTTTACGTTTTTCACAAATCAAAATGCAAATTTTCATGTTTTTCACCAAAAAATTGAAAAAAATCAATTATCAAAATTTTAGCGATTTTTTCTCAAAAAAATTAAAAAATGCCATGAAATTTTTTTTTCGATTTTTAACTCAAATAGTTTTTGTTATTTGTTTGTTTGCTTAAAGATATTCAAAATACAAATTTTTACCGTTTTCCCCAAAAAATACAAACTTTTACGTTTTTCACAAACCAAAATGCGAATTTTCAAGCTTTTTCCAAAAACAATGAAAAAATTCAATAATCAATATTTTTGCGTTTTTTTTTTCAAAAAAATTGAAAAGGTGCCATGAAAATTTTCTTTCGATTTTTAACAGAAATCGTTTTTGTTGATTGTTTGTTTGCTTAAATATACTCAAAATACAAATATTTACGTTTTTCAGAAACAAAAAGGCGAATTTTCATGTTTTTCCCCAAAAAAATTAAGAAATTCAATATTCAAAATTTTTGCGAATTTTTATGAAAAAATTTGAAAAATAACATAAAACATTTTATTTAGATTTTTTAACTCAAATCGCCTTTGTTGTTTGTTTTTTTGTTTAAATATATTCAAAATACACATTTTTGCGGTTTACCCCAAAAAAATACAAATTTTTACGATTTTCACAAACAAAAATGCGAATTTTCATGTTTTCCCCCATTTTGTTGTTGTTGCTTTTTTGCGTTTTTTCCCAAAAAAAAATTCGAATTTTTCATGTTTTTTTGTTGTTGCTTTTTTACGTTTTTCCCCAAAAAAATACATTTTTACGTTTTTCACAAATCAAAATGCAAATTTTCATGTTTTTCACCAAAAAATTGAAAAAATCAATATATCAAAATTTTAGCGATTTTTTCTCAAAAAAATTGAAAAAATGCCATGAAATTTTTTTTTCGATTTTTTAACTCAAATCGTTTTTGTTGTTTGTTTGTTTGCTTAAAGATATTCAAAATACAAATTTTTACCGTTTTCCCCAAAAAATACAAACTTTTACGTTTTTCACAAACCAAAATGCGAATTTTCAAGCTTTTTCCAAAAACAATGAAAAAATTCAATAATCAATATTTTTGCGTTTTTTTTTCAAAAAAAATTGAAAAGATGCCATGAAAATTTTCTTTCGATTTTTAACACAAATCGTTTTTGTTGATTGTTTGTTTGCTTAAATATACTCAAAATACAAATATTTACGTTTTTCAGAATCAAAATGGCGAATTTTCATGTTTTTCCCCAAAAAAATTAAGAAATTCAATATTCAAAATTTTTGCGAATTTTTATGAAAAAATTTGAAAAATAACATAAAACATTTTATTTAGTTTTTTTAACTCAAATCGCCTTTGTTGTTTGTTTTTTTGTTTAAATATATTCAAAATACACATTTTTGCGGTTTACCCCAAAAAAATACAAATTTTTACGATTTTCACAAACAAAAATGCGAATTTTCATGTTTTCCCCCATTTTGTTGTTGTTGCTTTTTTGCGTTTTTTCCCAAAAAAAATAAGAATTTTCATGTTTTTTTGTTGTTGCTTTTTTACATTTTTCCCCAAAAAAATACATTTTTACGTTTTTCACAAATCAAAATGTAAATTTTCATGTTTTTCACCAAAAAATTGAAAAAAATCAATTAAATTTTTTACAAAATTTTTACGTTTTTCACAAACCAAAATGCGAATTTTCATGCTTTTTCCAAAAACAATGAAAAAATTCAATAATCAATATTTATGCGTTTTTTTTTCAAAAAAATTGAAAAGGTGCCATGAAAATTTTCTTTCGATTTTTAACACAAATCGTTTTTGTTGATTGTTTGTTTGCTTAAATATACTCAAAATACAAATTTTTACGTTTTTCAGAAACAAAACTGCGAATTTTCATGTTTTTCCAAAAAAAAATTAAGAAATTCAATATTCAAAATTTTTGCGAATTTTTATGAAAAAATTTGAAAAATAACATAAAACATTTTATTTAGATTTTTTAACTCAATCGCTTTTGTTGTTTGTTTGTTTGCTTAAATATATTAAAAATACACATTTTTACGGTTTTCCCCAAAAATATACAAATTTTTACGTTTTTCAGAAACAAAAATGCGAATTTTCAAGTTTTTCCCCCAAAAGAATGAATAAATTCAATAATAAAAATTTTTGAGTTTTTTTTTCAAAAAAATTGAAAAAATGCCATGAAAATTTTTTTTTCGATTTTTTAATTGAAATGGTTTTTGTTGATTGTTTGTTTGCTTAAAGATACTCAAAATACAAATTTTTTACGGTTTTCGCCCCAAAAATACAAATTTTTACGTTTTTCAGAAACAAAAATGCGAATTTTCATGTTTTTCCCCAAAAAAATTATGAAATTCAATATTCAAAATTTTTGCGAATTTTTATGAACAAATTTGAAAAATAACATAAAACATTTTATTTAGATTTTTTAACTCAAATCGCTTTTGTTGTTTGTTTGTTTGCTTAAAGATATTCAAAATACAAATTTTTACGGTTTTCCCCAAAAAAATACTAATTTTTACGTTTTTCAGAAACCAAAATGCGAATTTTCATGCTTTTTCCCAAAACAATTAAAAAATTCAATATTTAAAATTTTTGCGTTTTTTTCTCAAAAAAATTGAAAAGGTGCCATGAAAATTTTCTTTCGATTTTTAACACAAATCGTTTTTGTTGATTGTTTGTTTGCTTAAAGATACTCAAAATACAAATTTTTACGTTTTTCAGAAACAAAAATGCGAATTTTCATGTTTTTCCCCAAAAAAATTAAAAAATTCAATATTCAAAATTTTTGCGAATTTTTATGAAAAAATTTGAAAAATAACATAAAACATTTTATTTAGATTTTTAAACTCAAATCGCTTTTGTTGTTTGTTTGTTTGCTTAAATATATTCAAAATACACATTTTTACGGTTTTCCCCAAAAAGATACAAATTTTTACGTTTTTCAGAAACAAAAATGCGAATTTTCAAGTTTTTCCCCAAAAGAATGAAAAAATTCAATAATAAAAATTTTTGCGTTTTTTTTTTCAAAAAAATTGAAAAAATGCCATGATAATTTTTTTTCCATTTTTTTAATTCAAATCGTTTTTGTTGATTGTTTGTTTGCTTAAAGATACTCAAAATACAAATTTTTTACGTTTTTCACAAACCAAAATGCGAATTTTCATGCTTTTTCCCAAAAAAATGAAAAAAATCAATAATCAAAATTTTTGGGTTTTTTTTTCAAAAAAATTGAAAAGATGCCATGAAAATTTTCTTTCGATTTTTAACACAAATCGTTTTTGTTGTTTGTTTGTTTGCTTAAAGATATTCAAAATACACATTTTTACGGTTTCCGCCCCAAAAAATACAAATTTTTACGTTTTTCACAAACCAAAATGCGAATTTTCATGCTTTTTCCCCAAAAAATTAAAAATTCAATATTTAAAATATTTGCGTTTTTTTTCAAAAAAAGTTGAAAAAATGCCATGAACATTTTTTTCGATTTTTTTAACTCAAATCGTTTTTGTTGTTTGTTTGTTTGCTTAAAGATATTCAAAATACACATTTTTTGCGGTTTACCCCAAAAAATACAAATTTTTACGTTTTTCAGAAACAAAAATGCGAATTTTCATGCTTTTTCCCACAAAAGAATGAAAAAATTCAATATTTAAAATTTTTGCGTTTTTTCTTTCAAAAAAATTGAAAAAATGCCATGAAATATTTTTTTCAATTTTTTAACTCAAATCGTTTTGTTGTTTGTTTGGTTTGCTTAAAGATATTCAATATACAAATTTTTACGGTTTTCCCCAAAAAATACAAAATTTGACGATTTTCACAAACAAAAATGCGAATTTTCATGTTTTTCCCCATTTTGTTGTTGTTGCTTTTTTGCGTTTTTCCCTAAAAAAAATTCGCATTTTTCATGTTTTTTTGTTGTTGATTTTTTACGTTTTTCCCCAAAAAAATACATTTTTACGTTTTTCAAAAAATCAAAATGCGAATTTTCAAGTTTTTCACCAAAAAATTGAAAAAAATCAATATATCAAAATTTTTGCGTTTTTTTTCGCAAAAAAATTGAAAAAATGCCATGAAATTTTTTTTTCGATTTTTTAACTCAAATCGTTTTTGTTGTTTGTTTGTTTGCTTAAAGATATTAAAAATACAAATTTTTACGGTTTTTCGCCCCAAAAATACAAATTTTTACGTTTTTCAGAAACAAAAATGCGAATTTTCATGCTTTTTCCCCAAAAAAAATTAAAAAATTCAATATTTAAAATTTTTGCGTTTTCTTCTCAAAAAAATTAAAAAGGTGCCATGAAAATTTTCTTTCGATTTTTAACACAAATCGTTTTTGTTGATTGTTTGATTTGCTTAAAGATACTCAAAATACAAATTTTTTACGAAAAAAAATTTTTACGTTTTTCAGAAACAAAAATGCGAATTTTCATGTTTTTCCCCAAAAAAATTAAAAAATTCAATATTCAAAATTTTTGCGAATTTTTTTTGAAAAAATTTGAAAAATAACATAAAACATTTTATTTAGATTTTTTAACTCAAATCGCCTTTGTTGTTTGTTTGTTTGCTTAAATATATTCAAAATACACATTTTTGCGGTTTTCCCCAAAAAAATACAAATTTTTACGATTTTCACAAACAAAAATGCGAATTTTCATGTTTTTCCCCATTTTTGTTGTTGTTGCTTTTTTGCGTTTTTCCCAAAAAAAAATTCGAATTTTTCATGTTTTTTTTGTTGTTGCTTTTTTACGTTTTTCCCCAAAAAAATACATTTTTACGTTTTTCACAAATCAAAATGCAAATTTTCATGTTTTTCACCAAAAAATTGAAAAAAATCAATTATCAAAAATTTTAGCGATTTTTTTCTCAAAAAAATTAAAAAATGCCATGAAATTTTTTTTTCGATTTTTTAACTCAAATCGTTTTTGTTATTTGTTTGTTTGCTTAAAGATATTCAAAATACAAATTTTTACCGTTTTTCCCCAAAAAATACAAATTTTTACGTTTTTCACAAACCAAAATGCGAATTTTCAAGCTTTTTCCAAAAACAATGAAAAAATTCAATAATCAATATTTTTGCGTTTTTTTTTTCAAAAAAATTGAAAAGGTGCCATGAAAATTTTCTTTCGATTTTTAACAGAAATCGTTTTTGTTGATTGTTTGTTTGCTTAAATATACTCAAAATACAAATTTTTACGTTTTTCAGAAACAAAAATGCGAATTTTCATGTTTTTCCCCAAAAAAATTAAAAAATTCAATATTCAAAATTTTTGCGAATTTTTATGAAAAAATTTGAAAAATAACATAAAACATTTTATTTAGATTTTTTAACTCAAATCGCCTTTGTTGTTTGTTTGTTTGCTTAAATATATTCAAAATACACATTTTTGCGGTTTTACCCCAAAAAAATACAAATTTTTACGATTTTCACAAACAAAAATGCGAATTTTCATGTTTTCCCCCATTTTGTTGTTGTTGCTTTTTTGCGTTTTTTCCCAAAAAAAATTCGAATTTTCATGTTTTTTTGTTGTTGCTTTTTTACGTTTTTCCCCAAAAAAATACATTTTTACGTTTTTCACAAATCAAAATGCAAATTTTCATGTTTTTCACCAAAAAATTGAAAAAATCAATTATCAAAATTTTAGCGATTTTTTCTCAAAAAAAATTGAAAAAATGCCATGAAATTTTTTTTTCGATTTTTTAACTCAAATCGTTTTTGTTGTTTGTTTGTTTGCTTAAAGATATTCAAAATACAAATTTTTACCGTTTTCCCCAAAAAATACAAATTTTTACGTTTTTCACAAACCAAAATGCGAATTTTCAAGCTTTTTCCAAAAACAATGAAAAAATTCAATAATCAATATTTTTTGCGTTTTTTTTTCAAAAAAATTGAAAAGGTGCCATGAAAATTTTCTTTCGATTTTTAACACAAATCGTTTTTGTTGATTGTTTGTTTGCTTAAATATACTCAAAATACAAATATTTACGTTTTTCAGAATCAAAATGGCGAATTTTCATGTTTTTCCCCAAAAAAATTAAAAAATTCAATATTCAAAATTTTTGCGAATTTTTTATGAAAAAATTTGAAAAATAACATAAAACATTTTATTTAGATTTTTTTAACTCAAATCGCTTTTGTTGTTTGTTTGTTTGCTTAAATATATTCAAAATACACATTTTTGCGGTTTTCCCCAAAAAAATACAAATTTTTACGATTTTCACAAACAAAAATGCGAATTTTCATGTTTTCCCCCATTTTGTTGTTGTTGCTTTTTTGCGTTTTTTCCCAAAAAAAAATACGAATTTTCATGTTTTTTTTGTTGTTGCTTTTTTACATTTTTTCCCCAAAAAAATACATTTTTACGTTTTTCACAAATATTCAAAATGTAAATTTTCATGTTTTTTCACCAAAAAATTGAAAAAAATCAATTAAATTTTTTACAAAATTTTTTACGTTTTTCACAAACCAAAATGCGAATTTTCATGCTTTTTCCCAAAAACAATTAAAAAATTCAATAATCAATATTTATGCGTTTTTTTTTCAAAAAAATTGAAAAGATGCCATGAAAATTTTTTTTTCGATTTTTTAACACAAATCGTTTTTGTTGATTGTTTGTTTGCTTAAATATACTCAAAATACAAATTTTTACGTTTTTCAGAAACAAAAATGCGAATTTTCATGTTTTTCCCAAAAAAATTAAAAAATTCAATATTCAAAATTTTTGCGAATTTTTTATCAAAAAATTTGAAAAAATAACATAAAACATTTTATTTCGATTTTTTAACTCAAATCGCTTTTGTTGTTTGTTTGTTTGCTTAAATATATTCAAAATACACATTTTTACGGTTTTCCCCAAAAATATACAAATTTTTACGTTTTTCACAAACAAAAATGCGAATTTTCATGCTTTTCCCCCAAAAAAATTAAAAAATTCAATAATAAAAATTTTTGCGTTTTTTTTTTTCAAAAAATTGAAAAAATGCCATGAAAATTTTTTTTCGATTTTTTAACTCAAATCGTTTTTGTTGATTGTTTGTTTGCTTAAAGATACTCAAAATACAAATTTTTTACGGTTTTCGCCCCAAAAATACAAATTTTTACGTTTTTCAGAAACAAAAATGCGAATTTTCATGTTTTTCCCCAAAAAATTTATGAAATTCAATATTTCAAAATTTTTGCGAATTTTTTATGAACAAATTTGAAAAATAACATAAAACATTTTATTTAGATTTTTTAACTCAAATCGCTTTTGTTGTTTGTTTGTTTTCTTAAAGATATTCAAAATACAAATTTTTACGGTTTTCCCCAAAAAATACAAATTTTTACGTTTTTCAGAAACCAAAATGCGAATTTTCATGCTTTTCCCCAAAACAATTAAAAAAATTCAATATTTAAAATTTTTGCGTTTTTTTCTCAAAAAAATTGAAAAGATGCCATGAAAATTTTTCTTTCGATTTTTTAACACAAATCGTTTTTGTTGATTGTTTGTTTGCTTAAAGATACTCAAAAAATACAAATTTTTACGTTTTTCAGAAACAAAAATGCGAATTTTCATGTTTTTCCCCAAAAAAATTAAAAAATTCAATATTCAAAATTTTTGCGAATTTTTTATGAAAAAATTTGAAAAATAACATAAAACATTTTATTTCGATTTTTTAACTCAAATCGTTTTTGTTGTTTGTTTGTTTGCTTAAATATATTCAAAATACACATTTTTACGGTTTTCCCCAAAAAAATACAAATTTTTACGTTTTTCAGAAACAAAAATGCGAATTTTCAAGTTTTTCCCCAAAAGAATGAAAAAATTCAATAATAAAAATTTTTGCGTTTTTTTTTTCAAAATAATTGAAAAAATGCCATGAAAATTTTTTTTCGATTTTTTAATTCAAATCGTTTTTTGTTGATTGTTTGTTTGCTTAAAGATACTCAAAATACAAATTTTTTACGTTTTTCACAAACCAAAATGCGAATTTTCATGCTTTTTCCCAAAAAAATGAAAAAATTCAATAATCAAAATTTTTGCGTTTTTTTTTCAAAAAAATTGAAAAGATGCCATGAAACATTTTCTTTCGATTTTTTAACTCAAATCGTTTTTGTTGTTTGTTTGTTTGCTTAAAGATATTCAAAATACACATTTTTGCGGTTTTCGCCCCAAAAAATACAAATTTTTACGTTTTTCACAAACAAAAATGCGAATTTTCATGCTTTTTCCCCAAAAAAATTAAAAAATTCAATATTTAAAATTTTTGCGTTTTTTTTTCAAAAAAAATTGAAAAAATGCCATGAACATTTTTTTCGATTTTTTAACTCAAATCGTTTTTGTTGTTTGTTTGTTTGCTTAAAGATATTCAAAATACACATTTTTGCGGTTTTCCCCAAAAAATACAAATTTTTACGTTTTTCAGAAACAAAAATGCGAATTTTCATGTTTTTCCCACAAAAAATTAAAAAATTCAATATTTAAAATTTTTGCGTTTTTTTTTCAAAAAAATTGAAGAAATGCCATGAAATATTTTTTTCAATTTTTTAACTCAAATCGTTTTTGTTGTTTGTTTGGTTTCTTAAAGATATTCAAAATACAAATTTTTACGGTTTTCCCCAAAATATACAAACTTTTACGATTTTCACAAACAAAAATGCGAATTTTCATGTTTTTCCCCATTTTGTTGTTGTTGCTTTTTTGCGTTTTTCCCTAAAAAAAATTCGCATTTTTCATGTTTTTTTGTTGTTGATTTTTTACGTTTTTCCCCAAAAAAATACAAATTTTTACGTTTTTCAAAAATCAAAATGCAAATTTTCATGTTTTTCCCCAAAAAATTGAAAAAATTCAATATATCAAAATTTTTGCGATTTTTTTCTCAAAAAAATTGAAAAAATGCCATGAAATTTTTTTTTCGATTTTTTAACTCAAATCGTTTTTGTTGTTTGTTTGTTTGCTTAAAGATATTCAAAATACAAATTTTTACGGTTTTCCCCAAAAAATACAAATTTTTACGTTTTTCAGAAACAAAAATGCGAATTTTCATGCTTTTTCCCCAAAAAAATTAAAAAATTCAATAATTAAAATTTTTGCGTTTTTTTCTCAAAAAAATTAAAAAAGTGCCATGAAAATTTTCTTTCGATTTTTTAACACAAATCGTTTTTGTTGATTGTTTGTTTGCTTAAAGATACTCAAAATACAAATTTTTACGTTTTTCAGAAACAAAAATGCGAATTTTTCATGTTTTTCCCAAAAAAATTAAAAAATTCAATATTCAAAATTTTTGCGAATTTTTTTGAAAAAAATTGAAAAAATAACATAAAACATTTTATTTCGATTTTTTAACTCAAATCGCCTTTGTTGTTTGTTTGTTTGCTTAAATATATTCAAAATACAAATTTTTGCGGTTTTCCCCAAAAAAATACAAATTTTTACGATTTTCACAAACAAAAATGCGAATTTTCATGTTTTTCCCCATTTTGTTGTTGTTGCTTTTTGCGTTTTTCCCCAAAAAAAAATTCATGAATTTTTCTATGTTTTTTTGTTGTTGCTTTTTTACGTTTTTCCCCAAAAAAAATACATTTTTACGTTTTTCACAAATCAAAATGCAAATTTTCATGTTTTTCACCAAAAAATTGAAAAAAATCAATATATCAAAATTTTTGCGATTTTTTCTCAAAAAAATTAAAAAATGCCATGAAATTTTTTTTTCGATTTTTTAACTCAAATCGTTTTTGTTGTTTGTTTGTTTGCTTAAAGATATTCAAAATACAAATTTTTACCGTTTTCCCCAAAAAATACAAACTTTTACGTTTTTCACAAACAAAAATGCGAATTTTCATGTTTTTTCCCAAAAACAATGAAAAAATTCAATAATCAATATTTTTGCGTTTTTTTTTCAAAAAAATTGAAAAGATGCCATGAAAATTTTCTTTCGATTTTTAACACAAATCGTTTTTTGTTGATTGTTTGTTTGCTTAAAGATACTCAAAATACAAATTTTTACGTTTTTCAGAAACAAAAATGCGAATTTTCATGTTTTTCCCCAAAAAAATTAAAAAATTCAATATTCAAAATTTTTGCGAATTTTTATGAAAAAATTTGAAAAAATAACATAAAACATTTTATTTCGATTTTTTTAACTCAAATCGTTTTTGTTGTTTGTTTGTTTGCTTAAATATATTCAAAATACACATTTTTACGGTTTTCCCAAAAAAATACAAATTTTTACGATTTTCACAAACAAAAATGCGAATTTTCATGTTTTCCCCCATTTTGTTAATTGTTGCAATTTTTTGCGTTTTTTCCCAAAAAAAAATTCGAATTTTCATGTATTTTTTTTTGTTGTTGCTTTTTTACGTTTTTCCCCAAAAAAATACAAATTTTTACGTTTTTCACAAATCAAAATGTAAATTTTCATGTTTTTCACCAAAAAATTGAAAAAATTCAATATATCAAAATTTTAGCGATTTTTTTCTCAAAAAAATTGAAAAAATGCCATGAAATTTTTTTTTCGATTTTTTAACTCAAATCGTTTTTGTTGTTTGTTTGTTTGCTTAAAGATATTCAAAATACAAATTTTTACCGTTTTCCCCAAAAAATACAAATTTTTACGTTTTTCACAAACCAAAATGCGAATTTTCAAGCTTTTTCCAAAAACAATGAAAAAATTCAATAATCAATATTTTTGCGTTTTTTTTTCAAAAAAAATTGAAAAGGTGCCATGAAAATTTTCTTTCGATTTTTAACACAAATCGTTTTTGTTGATTGTTTGTTTGCTTAAATATACTCAAAATACAAATATTTACGTTTTTCAGAATCAAAATGGCGAATTTTCATGTTTTTCCCCAAAAAAATTAAGAAATTCAATATTCAAAATTTTTGCGAATTTTTATGAAAAAATTTGAAAAATAACATAAAACATTTTATTTAGTTTTTTTAACTCAAATCGCTTTTTGTTGTTTGTTTGTTTGTTTAAATATATTCAAAATACACATTTTTGCGGTTTCCCCCAAAAAAATACAAATTTTTACGATTTTCTCAAACAAAAATGCGAATTTTCATGTTTTTCCCCCATTTTGT
Source organism: Drosophila siamana (assembly GCA_035047445.1). NCBI lineage: Eukaryota > Metazoa > Arthropoda > Insecta > Diptera > Drosophilidae > Drosophila > Drosophila siamana. The sequence goes on from JAWNPP010000033.1 coordinate 895,707, forward strand.
TGTTGTTGCTTTTTTGCGTTTTTTCCCAAAAAAAATAAGAATTTTTCATGTTTTTTGTTGTTGCTTTTTTACATTTTTCCCCAAAAAAATACATTTTTACGTTTTTCACAAATCAAAATGTAAATTTTTCATGTTTTTCACCAAAAAATTGAAAAAAATCAATTAAATTTTTTTACAAAAATTTTTACGTTTTTCACAAACCAAAAATGCGAATTTTCATGCTTTTTCCAAAAACAATGAAAAAATTCAATAATCAATATTTATGCGTTTTTTTCTCAAAAAAATTGAAAAGGTGCCATGAAAATTTTCTTTTCGATTTTTAACACAAATCGTTTTTGTTGATTGTTTGTATGCTTAAATATACTCAAAATACAAATTTTTACGTTTTTCAGAAACAAAACTGCGAATTTTCATGTTTTTCCCCAAAAAAATTAAAAAATTCAATATTCAAAATTTTTGCGAATTTTTATGAAAAAAATTTGAAAAATAACATAAAACATTTTATTTAGATTTTTTAACTCAAATCGCTTTTTGTTGTTTGTTTGTTTGCTTAAATATATTAAAAATACACATTTTTACGGTTTTTCCCCAAAAATATACAAATTTTTACGTTTTTCAGAAACAAAAATGCGAATTTTCAAGTTTTTTCCCCAAAAGAATGAATAAATTCAATAATAAAAATTTTTGAGTTTTTTTTTTCAAAAAAATTGAAAAAATGCCATGAAAATTTTTTTTTCGATTTTTTAATTGAAATGGTTTTTGTTGATTGTTTGTTTGCTTAAAGATACTCAAAATACAAATTTTTTACGGTTTTCGCCCCAAAAATACAAATTTTTACGTTTTTCAGAAACAAAAATGCGAATTTTCATGTTTTTCCCCAAAAAAATTATAGAAATTCAATATTCAAAATTTTTGCGAATTTTTATGAACAAATTTGAAAAATA